>CM054938.1:20105728-20166793 GCA_029168755.2 Tillandsia fasciculata | reverse complement strand
TCAACATACATCTTTAACCACAACAGTCACATCAACATTTGACGAGAGTGTAAAGACATTTAATCACATTAAGAGGACCTACAAGTTTTGCAAACGGTGTCCACTCGACACCCTTCCTTTAAAAACGTCTACATATTCACAGTAAGGCGGCTACACATCGTTTCGGGAAAAGGATAAATCCACAGGTTTTAAAGTAGTGCCCACACGACACTTGGTTTTGGAAACATTTTCGAAACCCTTTTTGTTCGGTATAAAACATGCCGCATATAAGTCATTAAGGAACATTATAAAGATCACATCACAAAACCGTCTCTCAATCCAACATCCACAACATTCCACAATCAAGCAATTGAGAACTTAAACTTATAACAAGGGGATGAGATACTCAAGCAAGAAATAATGGATAAACCTCATCCAGCTAATGTTCTTTAATCGCTGCCTCACCGTCGTCCCGACTACTACACCTAGTCAAACCTGTCACGGAGTGGGTAAAGTCAGAGACAAACAAAGTAGATGTCTAAATATTAACAAGGAATAAAGAGCAAACCGATTACACCGGAACCTTTCGCTAAAACCCTGAAACTTACTTTACTCGCTTTATTTACTTTAGTGACACAGTCCCGTCAGGGTAGTCGACGATCTCCCCACGTGACATTTGACGCTCTTACCCCTTCACGATGCATGGACGACGAGTAGCGATCGTGAAGAGGTCCCCAAACAACACACGTGGGGCACACGGGTCATTCAGACCACTTCTCCGGAAAAGTACACCCATGCGGTGGCCCTATCCGCCTGTGTACGTGCAGCATCCAAAACCAGATTTGCCAAGTCGGCGTGTATTAAGCACCGCGACCTCAGCCGCAACAATTGTTATATACATAAAATACATTCATGCGAAAGGTTAAACAGTCCATCTACTTTGTTAGACAAATTAAGAGGCTTTTTATGATGATAGATGCACTTACTGCACTTGTTGCACTTATAGCAACGGTACCCACCTAGAATGAAGACAACCGACCGCGGCCGCGCCCCTCCTAAGCAAATCGGGACTCCTCGCGGTCTACTACAATATCCGAAAGCACCATTTAGCACCTTACCCTAATCAGGTAAAATCAGTTGTCCCCACCCACTGTAACAATAAACCCGCAAAAGCGAAATCATCGTGTAAAACTGAAACTCAGATCGAACCGGTAACGCGAAAGACTAACAACAATCGGACCGCGACTATTCCGTCGCGAACTCCGTCGGAACCCAAAACCGCTATTGAATCCAGCAAAACTCAACCCTCAACCGGTAGCCAACTCGGGAAATCAATGGTTAAACCAAGAAGACCCCTGACGGCGAAAAGATGAGAAAAAGACCCGACGGCGCGCCCCCGACAATTTCGTCGTGGCGCGGAGCGTCGGCAAAATTAGCACCCGACATAATAAAACAGTGACCAAAAAGGTCCTAGGTGGCCATGCCAAGAAAACCACGGAAATAATGATCCCAACGGCGAAAACGGCGCTCAAAACGGTGGAAAAACGGACCCAAACGGAGCCACCGAACTTTGGGCTGTCGGGTGGTGCACAGGGGCAATCGTGGACCGGGTTTGCGCATCGGGCGACCGTGCGGCATGCGCCGGGTGCACGCAGGAGGCGTGCACCGCGCGTCTTGGGCCGGGCCGGTGCACGCACGAGGCGTGCACCGGGTCTGCGCGTCGGGTGGCCGTGCGGCATGCATCGGGTGCACGCATAAGGCGTGCACCGCGCGCCTTGGGCCGGGCCGGTGCACGAAACCGTGCGCCGGGTCTTGTGCTTCCGACGCTGCGGGCGTGCACCGGGTGCACGCCTGGACCCGTGGACCGCGCTGTACGGACAAGCACAGTAAACCCTAATTTCGCGGTTTTCTTCGCCGTTTTCGCTCCCGTTTCGTGATTTCTTCTCCGTTTTCGCTCCCGTGCGACTCCGGCGAAGACCCCGCGACCATGGTAATGACGGCGGCGGCCTCCCGTTAACCCACTATGTTCCAACGAAACATCCCCAAAAATTCCCGAATAAATACACGATAATTCTAATGACTAAACCAACGATCGACGGACAACCAAAACGTCGATCGGAAGCCCGATAAAAAGAAACCGATTAAAAATCATCAATTAAACTCGATAAAAACCATCGATCACCCTCGATCAAGAACGAGAATAAAACATGGATCAAAACCCGACGAAAATCCGCGATCGATGTACCAATTAAAACGACCTTACAAGAACACGGAAAACCCCCGATTAATTTGACAAACGTAACGATGATCACTAACCTTAATTTATCGGAACTAAAGAACCGATCTTGGTTCTCGCGGCGTTGGAGATCCGGATCCGCTCCCCGTAGATGACGGCGTCTTGTTCTCCGGTCTCCGGACGTCAATCGGGGCAATCGGGTTCCTCCGCTTTCTCCCTCTTTCCTTCTCTTATCCTCCGGTTAGGGTTTTCCTTTTTCTTTTCTCTCTTTTCCTCCCTCTCTTTTCTAACTAAGGTTTCGTTTGGTTTTCGGTACGCACGAAAGAGAAGGGTTTGAGAAGGCGGTATTTTAAATTATGGTTTTCCTTCCGGTAACAGGATTTAATTATTCTCTTATTAATTTAATTTTCTCTTTTATTTTATTATTTTATTTTCCTTTTTATTATACGTACGTAAAAAGGAAAATCCTACGAATATCCGGATATTTATCTCTCAACAATAAATATCTAATCCCACGAGATAAACCCCACCTTTTTAAATCCTAGTCACCGATTAATTAATTTCCTAAATAATTAATCATAAAAAATAAATTTCCAATTTAATTTCTCGTCACCGATTAATTAATTCCTTAATTAATTAATCACACGGAATATCCAAAATTCCTCAAAAAGCGTGCCGGATATTTTACCCGAATTCCGAAGCGCGCCTTAAGTCACCGCGATCTTAGAAACCCCATTCCGGGAGATCCGTACATCGGATTCACGATCCGATCGCACCGTCGGTCTTCATTTTCCGAGCCCTTCAACAGAAAAATACCCGCACCATACACCGACCGACTTTCAAACATTAGATAATTTTATTCTACTTAAATGGCGTAATTAATTAACATGTGAGTCACAAATACACGTAAAAGCCGAATCACTACACCTGCCGCTGAAATCCCAGCAGCACCCGCAGAAGACACTGCAAAACAAGGGAGAAGAAAAAAAAGGAAAGAATAATGGGGGTGAGAACTACTAGTAAAACAATAGCCTCCCCTAGTGGGTAAAACCTCAAATTCTGACGCACCCACTAGATCTACCAGAGGCAAAAAGGAAGGAAGAGTGTTAACAAATATTCCCGCTCTGATACCACTGTTGGGTTATAAGTAATTGGATCTAAATAGGGGAAAAAACACCTAGAGGGGGGTGAATAGGTGTAAACAATAAACACTCAAAAAATCATTGCGCAAATAAACCCAATGCGGAAAAATAAAAGAACACGCAAGATTTTTACGTGGAAAAACTCCAAACCGGAGTAAAAAACCACGGGACCGATAACACGGCGAAATCCACTAGAATTAACACACGTACAAGGTGATATACCGTACTCACTGACGACTCAACCTTTTTCATACGCTCCTAGTAGATCTTCCCGCTCGCTCCACGACGCTTCTCGAATCCACGATCTGCGCCCAACGCTGAATCCACAGCGTCCAACGTCGAGTCCACGACGTCCGACCGAATCCACGGTCTTCACCCAATGGCACGCTTCGAATCCACGAACGTACCTTGCTCCGAATCCACGAGAGCGGTTGCACCTTGAATCCACAAGGCCACGCGAGTCCACGCGCCGATTTTGGGGTAAATCGTTGTTTGTTTGGGTGGTGATGATCCGCCGAATACTTAGATTAAAGATAGATCGGAAATACCATCTAAGTATTCATTGATTTGATTCTACTCAAAATGTGAGTATGGAAAACCTAGAATCAAATCAATCAATATAGATGAAGAAACATAGAATAAATCTATTGATTTCCTTTCTTCTCTATATGTGGATTTTTTTCTTTTCGGCTATTTTCTTCTGTAATAGCGGATGCCCTAGAAATGAATATAGGGCCTATTTATAGGTTAGAAACCCTAGGAAGAATATACGGATCAAAAACAGCCTTTTCTGGAAAGATTTACCGACGGCGATCCGGATTGGATTTGGCGATCCGGATTGCAGAAGCACAAAAGACGGTTTCCAGAAAATTGCTTGTTCGGGATCCGGATCGTAGTCCCCGATCCGGATCGTTCATACAGTTTCACCAAACATCACATTCGGGATCCGGATTGCAAATCCTGATCCGGATCGAAAGCAAAAGGTAAAACCAGTGTTCGGGATCCGGATCAGAAGATGCTGCGATCCGGATTGAACCAGTGTATGAACAAACACCCTTCGGGATCCGGATTGCAAGCCTCGATCCGGATCCTGAACATGTCCCATGTCCAGTTTTTGATGTTTAAGCAATTAAAACCTCTTCCAGGTGTTTCTACACTATAAGAAGTATTCGGATCATCAAAATTCTTTAGTTAAACGTACCTGATCCTTTTGAATTCTTCTTTCTTGAGATTGAGGTATACGATCCAAAGTTTCTTCATCTTCAATCTTCAAGACTTAATACATTCACGAAATACGCCAACTCAAATTCCGTAACAAAGGAAACTACAACTACTATGCCTCTAAGATACGGTCCTAGACTGGAATAACTGTATGCAACAGTAACCAACCGTCCCAGATGAACCCAATCTGTACCGCCCTCATCATCGGGCAAGTAAGCCGCACCGATGTGATAGCAAAACTCCTGCTGCCGCCCTCATCATCGAGCAAATAAGTCGCGCCGATGTGATAGCAAAACTGTCAATAACTGCCTGGTCCCGGCCTCCGGAGGGGAATCTCGAGGGGAGCGACCCACACGAGGAAAGCATCACCGGGCAATAGCCGCGCCGGTGTGATAAGTATCAAAAGCAGGACTGGATCACAACTATAAAGCCCCAGTGGAACACACCCCTCCACTAAAAGAAATTGATCCCCAATCTGATGCATAAGTACACATACGATCAACCGCCCAATATCCGCGGTAGCCGCAATACCCACTGTCAACAACCAAGCCCAACAACCGACACCCGGTCAACCGCCTACTATCCGCGGTAGCCGCAATACCCCACAACCCATAATCCAACACAACTTGTCACCGACCCTCAGGTCCCCGCTACACTATCCCAAACCCCTGCTCGAACCCGAGCAACCAGACTCAAAGGTCTAAATAAGAAGGAGAAATGAAAACAAACATGGTTTCTCCTAAGTCAAGTCCCAAAATGATAGTGCAGCAATAAAGAGTGGCCTATCTAGATGACCATACAAGCATGCATAAGTCCTCAAGAGCGATGAAAGAAAGTGTGACAAATAGTGGTTCCACATGTGTATCAATTAATAGCTCCGCATGGATATAACCATCAACATGCTAAAATCATTATTCAACCACACATGTCTATAATCCCTGATCCATGATAAATCACCAAAGTGGTACCCGCACAAAGATATGTCATAATGTCTCAACAATTTATCCATTTAACCCACTTTCATAAAATCTATATGCTAATATGGCATGTTAATTATTATAATTAAAGTATCCCAATAATCCTGTTCCAACATGCTATGTCCACCAAATTAATCTCACATAAATCATCCACCTATGCATGTACAACAGATCCTTAAGTGGTACTCTCCCACAAGACATTTCATATTATCCCAACATGAAAGTAAATTCCACATGCAAGGTTAAGTGCTAATATTCTATCCATACAAACATGTATAAGTCTCAACCACTATCAGATATCCACAATAGTACTTTCCATATGATAGGCTCACAATTATTTTACTTTAAGTATGCATTTCCATAGTTCATCATTCAATGTAACCAATGAGAGGATCTCTCTAATATTCCTAGGGGTATGTCAGAAAATGAGGAGTATAGCAACCACCCACCTCGATCGCTAATTCCAAGTCCAAATGGTGCTCTCGCCCAAACAGATAAGCCGCCGTGATCACTGTACAAAATTCCCAAAAGAACATACATAATTAATCATACAATGCTCCAATAAAATCTATCCAAATACAACAGTCCAATGCTTTCCTGTTTTCACCTGCGAAAAATGCTCAGAAAATTCCAAGAAAAATACTGTCACAATCCTCGCGACGAACCGGTCGAAACGAGTACCTGCACGTTCAAAACCGAGTTTCCTACGCTGAGAAATAAATTCGACAAGGGAGCCACCCCAAAATAAACTGCTCTCAAAAACTATAGCACTAATTCCTGTACACAGAGATTTTTCACCTTTGAAAAATATTCAGAAAATTCCCAAAAAATTTGAGGGTGTTCCTTGTGCTGTGTAGATGAAAAACGCCTCCTGAATTGCCCCAATCCGATGCCTGTGCGCGAAGATATCGCAGAAACACTATGGCGCTGTCCAAAACTCTGCCCAAGAAAATGGGTCAAAAGAAAGCTCGGGAAACTCCAAGAAAAACTCGAAATGAGGGAAAACTCAAATCACAAAGATCGTAGCCCTACCTGTCTGAAGCGAACGGCGCAAAAATCGACAAAAAAGGTGGTCGGAGTATGCCGGGGGAGTCCTCGCACCAAAACGCGACGAAGAAGAACACAAACGAACGAGCGTCGCGCCGCGCCGTAAAAATGGAAACCCTGGGATGCGTGCCTCGAAAAAATCCCAGAGTCTTCCAAAAGGTGCGGCTCAGGGTGAGGAAGAACCTTACTGAAGAGTTCCCTGCGAAATTCCGGCCAGAAGAGGAGAAAAAGGTGAGCACAAGGTCACTCGGGTCCTATTTATAGGCCAGAAAATCCAAGCCAAAAATCCACTTTGGGGTGCAGTTTCAGGGCGCCCGAATGATTCGGGCCCCCCACAGTGTACCCAAAACATCCCCCGCGGTGCGCCCGAAATGCTCTGGATGCGCCACGTCATCCACAGAACAGGAAACAGCCAATCGTACCACACGTGAAGCGCCACGTGGTACACTCGGTCCACGCGGGTGGGTGGCGCCCGCGAATCAGCATGCGCCACGTGGCCCGCACTAACGCCCCCGACCAACCCTGGCGCGCCGCCTGGCACGCCGCCTGTCGCCCCTGCCAGGCACGGTTCCCAAGGCGACCTCCCGCGCCTCGGTGGACCCCGCCTTCCTGAGCACGCCAACTGGAAGCTGCCACGTGTCCGCCCGGTCCATGCACCACTCCGCGTTGCTCCGTGGTCCCAGTCCACTGCACCGACCCTACCGCACGCCGCCACGTGTCCAGCGCGCTCCCATGCACCGCGTGCCTGCCCGCGCGCTGCCCGCGGCCGCTCCGCCGCCTGCCCGAGCCCATCCGCCGCGCTCCGCCGCTGCCCGCCGGCGCCGGAGTTACTGTTCCGGCGTGAATAGTCACCAGTGGCGCAAAAAAATCAAATAAGTAGTCCATTTTGACCGTTTTCGCGCGCTGAATCCGAATTTGATGTCCGTTTTGCCAAATTCCAACTCTAAAAATTGCCAAATGCTCCCAAAAAGGTGATCTTAGCCCAAATTTCGCGCTGAGCCCAATTTTAATATCCGTTTCGCACGAAACCACTTCCAAGGATCCGACGGAGTCAACCGATCACCCATGTGATCCACTTTAATCCCGAAGTCCAACACTTGTGTCCAAATTGTGCACAATCACCACCGACACACCATGTAGGCCTCCAGAAGCCACTCAACGCACTGCAACAGCTCTGCGGAGATCCAGGTCATCACATCCTCCCCCACTAAAAGAAAGTTTCGTCCTCGAAACTAAAGTCATTCCTTGACACGGGACCTCAACCAAATAGAGGGGGTAAATATCCGATCATCCGCCACTCAAGCTCCCAAGGCTGTCTAATACCTCCTCCAGAGACGCGATGCAATCCTCGGGTCTCTAACTAGAACAAAATAAAGGCGGGCACTCCAGGAAATCGCACCACCTCAACCAAGTAAAGCTGGGCTAACCGCTCGAGCTACCAAGTAGTCCGCATCGGTACAAGCATCTGCTCCTCCCAGGGCCTCAGATAATCCCACCACAAGTCCATCGGCACACAAGCTCGATCCAAGTACCTCTATACTCCCTAGGTATCCAATATAAGTCCCCCAACTGATCCCGTAGCCTCTGATCTCTAATCCAAAAACCGTCGGGATGTAGAAGCAATTCCTTAACTCTCCGGCATCAACACTCAGCCATAAGCAGACGAGAGAACCAGATTGCAAATCAATCTTCGAGAAGATCCAGTACCCTTGCAGCTGGTAAATCAAATCCTCCAGGCTCGACAAAAGGGTACTTGCTCCAAATGATCACTTCACCAAATTCCCGGGGATCCACACAAAGCCGAAGTGAACCAACCTTCCACAGCTCGAATAGCACCAGCGCCCCCAAAGGCGACACACTTGGCCTGACAAAATTTCCAAAACATCGAACCCTGGAGTTGTGTCCTCAACTCCCAAACTAGTGACATGCTCAACAACTCCGGTAGGAGAACAGCTGGGAACTCGCCACCAAAGGGAGTATCCCCGAGTCCCGGTGCCGCCGCAGGTCCCTCAACCACACCAGCCAAAAAAAAAAAAACTACTCATCCACTGCGAAACATCCGCCTCGCTCACGAAGTCAAAACCATAGGGGCGAAGATAACCCTCAAGCAACTCAGGTACACCAACACCTCCGGGCCTGGCTCCCCAAGAAAACTGTCCTCGCGGCATAATCAATCGCCGCGAAAGAAAACCGAACCAGCCAGCCCAACAAGTACCACAACAACATCCCGCAGCTGAGCCAAGACCATCAGGTCTATCGGCAAAATCCAGGACTCAAGCTGCACCGGGCAGGACCAACAACTCTCCTCCACATGCCAAGCGCGATCGGGAAAATAAGCCTCCCGTGCACGTGGTGACCCTCCTACCCTTAACCCAAGCAATGAAGCAAAAGCATTACCCACCAAGAAGGGAATACTCCCGTATCAAAAGATATGAACCCAAGAGCCCGAAACAACTCAAACCTACCACCACGCCGACCGCTGTATCCTATGTGCTCTGACAGTCTCGAAAATCCACTATCCTGGAAAAAGAAATCGGGAATGCCTCATCCGACTGATCTGTCCTCCATCACCCGGCGCCAAGCGCCTCAATCAGAACTCGCCTCAGGCGGCAGATCCCAATCTAAAGGAACTACAATGCCACGCTCCATACCCGGCGCCTACTCCAATGAGGCGTCCCTAATCCGTAATGGAGGGACCCAACGAGTAACAAGGTATCCTGGCGCAATCCACTCTCAGACACTCATATCCTATGCGCCCCGTCCCTCTACACATGGAGCGTGCAGTTCAACAATTGCGTTAACTCTTGACGCAAAAGGCTTCCAAGTACTCTCTATCCCCCACCGAACAAGACCCTGTCTCCAAAGGCTTCATACTCAATCCCTCAAATCGGGATGACTCATCCGCCAAAACTGGCTCACTCGATCGACGCAATTCCACAGCTTACCCGCTGTCAACTATCCATACTGCCTCGGTGCCTCAACACTAAACGTCGGCACGGAGGGGGCTACTCGCTACTCCGACAACTGTGCCACTGCGCTGCTCCGACAACTGTGCCACTGCGCTGCTCCGACAACTGTGTCACTGCTCCGACAACTGTGTCACCGCGCCGCCCCGACAACTGTGTCACTGCTCCGCAGATCTGCCCCCCCATAACAGTCCTACCCTTCGGGTCCGGAGCTCTCAGACTCCAATCTGGGTATCCGGCCCGAAACAATCAGCTCAGACCCAACTGCCGCACCAAGGTGCACCCGGGTCAGGGCCCAACGTCGGGGAGACACCGCTCACCACGACAAAACCGCAAATCAGCACACCCCAACACTCGACCCAATCTAGCAAAAGTCAAAGACATCCCCCTATTTTGTAACTTTATGTTGTCTGCAGCCAACATAACTGTCCCACAAAAATAGGATATGTCGATCCCTCTTCACTCACAGGAAGAGTCAAATAAACAAATCACCGACTTTCGCAAAATATCGCGTCTCTCACGCACTAACATCCTAGAGTCCGCCCAAAAGCCTAGGGTTTCCTAAGTCCCAACCGACCTATCCCTAAGCTCTGATACCAACTAATCTATCACGCCCCGGGTGTAAACCAGAACCCGGGCCCGTCTACAGATCCGCCGTGCACACGGTATTTCCCGCATACACAAAGCGCCAAACCTGCTCAGATATAAGAGATAATAATAAAAGAGCAATAAAAACAGAGTTGAACTAAAAACTATACATCTCAGACTGAAGCTGAAAATAAAATACAATACATCTGTATAAATGATACATCAGTCTCTCCCAGCTCACCAAAAATAAATACAACCTGCTGGCGAAAGCCAGTCCCAAATGTAAAAGTACAACCGTCTGAGGAAACATGGGTACACCAATAGTCCAGCTAACACGCTCATCCTGCCTCGAGATCTATCTACTCAGCCGTCCTCTCTCCTCGACCTGCCGCTGAAAGCCTAGCAGCACCCGCAGAAGACACTGCAAAACAAGGGAGAAGAAAAAAAAGGAAAGAATAATGGGGGTGAGAACTACTAGTAAAACAATAGCCTCCCCTAGTGGGTAAAACCTCAAACTCTGACGCACCCACTAGGTCTACCAGAGGCAAAAAGGAAGGAAGAGTGGTAAGAAATAATGACTGCTGAGGAAAGGAAACTACCACTACTATGCCTCTAAGATACGGTCCTAGACTGGAATAACTGTATGCAACAGTAACCAACCGTCCCAGATAAACCCAATCTGTACCGCCCTCATCATCGGGCAAGTAAGCCGCGCCGATGTGATAGCAAAACTCCTGCTGCCGCCCTCATCATCGGGCAAATAAGTCGCACCGATGTGATAGCAAAACTGTCAATAACTGCCTGGCCCCGGCCTCCGGAGGGGAATCTCGAGGGGAGCGACCCACACGAGGAAAGCATCACCGGGCAATAGCCGCGCCGGTGTGATAAGTATCAAAAGCAGGACTGGATCACAACTATAAAGCCCCAGTGGAACACACCCCTCCACTAAAAGAAACTGATCCCCAATCTGATGCATAAGTCCACATACGATCAACCGCCCAATATCCGCGGTAGCCGCAATACCCACTGTCAACAACCAAGCCCAACAACCGACACCCGGTCAACCGCCTACTATCCGCGGTAGCCGCAATACCCCACAACCCATAATCAAACACAACCTGTCACCGACCCTCAGGTCCCCGCTACACTATCCCAAGCCCCTGCTCGAACCCGAGCAACCAGACTCAAAAGTCTAAATAAGAAGGAGAAATGAAAACAAACATGGTTTCTCCTAAGTCAAGTCCCAAAATGATAGTGCAGCAATAAAGAGTGGCCTATCTAGATGACCATACAAGCATGCATAAGTCCTCAAGAGCGATGAAAGAAAGTGTGACAAATAGTGGTTCCACATGTGTATCAATTAATAGCTCCGCATGGATATAACCATCAACATGCTAAAATCATTATTCAACCACACATGTCTATAATCCCTGATCCATGATAAATCACCAAAGTGGTACCCGTACAAAGATATGTCATAATGTCTCAACAATTTATCCATTTAACCCACTTTCTTAAAATCTATGTGCTAACATGGCATGTTAATTATTACAATTAAAGTATCCCAATAATCCTGTTCCAACATGCTATGTCCACCAAATTAATCTCACATAAATCATCCACCTATGCATGTACAACAGATCCTCAAGTGGTACTCTCCCACAAGACATTTCATATTATCCCAACAAGAAAGTAAATTCCACATGCAAGGTTAAGTGCTAATATTCTATCCATACAAACATGTATAAGTCTCAACCACTATCAGATATCCACAATAGTACTTTCCATATGATAGGCTCACAATTATTTTACTTTAAGCATGCATGTCCATAGTTGATCATTCAATGTAACCAATGAGAGGATCTCTCTAATATTCCTAGGGGTATGTCAGAAAATGAGGAGTATAGCAACCACCCACCTCGATCGCTAATTCCAAGTCCAAATGGTGCTCTCGCCCAAACAGATAAGCCGCCGCGATCACTGTACAAAATTCCCAAAAGAACATACATAATTAATCATACAATGCTCCAATAAAATCTGTCCAAATACAACAGTCCAATGTTCCCTGTTTTCACCTGCGAAAAATACTCAGAAAATTCCAAGAAAAATACTGTCACGATCCTCGCGACGAACCGGTCGAAACAAGTACCTGCACGTTCAAAACCGAGTTTCCTACGCTGAGAAACAAATTCGACAAGGGAGCCACCCCGAAATAAACTGCTCTCAAAAACTGTAGCACTAATTCCTGTACACAGAGATTTTTCACCTTCGAAAAATATTCAAAAAATTCCCAAAAAAATTTGAGGGTGTTCCTTGCGCTGTGTAGATGAAAAACGCCTCTTGAATCGCCCCAATCCGATGCCTGTGCGCGAATATATCGCAGAAACACTGTGGCGCTGTCCAAAACTCCGCCCAAGAAAATGGGTCAAAAGAAAGCTTAGGAAACTCCAAGAAAAACTCAAAATGAGGGAAAACTCAAAACACGAAGATCGTAGCCCTACCTGTCGTGAAGCCAACGGCGCAAAAATCGACAAAAAAGGTGGTCGGAGTAAGCCGGGGGAGTCCTCGCACCAAAACGCGACGAAGAAGAACACAAACGAACGAGCGTCGCGCCGCGCCGTAAAAATGGAAACCTTGGGATGCGTGCCCCGAAAAAATCCCAGAGTCTTCCAAAAGGTGCGGCTCAGGGTGAGGAAGAACCTTGCTGAGGAGTTCTGTAGTGACCCGACCCTTAGGGGTATTTTTGAACTCACATGTAATTGCTTAAGCCTTAAGCGAAATAAAATTATTTAAGTTTCAAAAGTCGGCCGGGGCGGGGTGCGTGTATTTTTCTGCGATAGAGCGCGGAAAATGATGACCGACGGTGCGATCGGATTTGAAATCCGATGTCGGGATCTCCTGAAACGGGACCCTAAGTGATACGGCAACTAGTCACGCATCGGAATCCGTGCAAAATATCTTGCACCCGTTAGAGATAAGGTGGGTTATCTCGTAGGGGATAATTGAGCGATTAATTAATTAATTATCCGATAAGGGGAGTTTGGATTCTCTTACGAGCGAATTAAAGGATTTGAATTGGTGGGATTTTATCTCGTGGATTGGACAAGAGATAAAATCCAGATATTTAAATTGGGAATTTATTTCCCCCAAGATTATTTAATAAAGGTAATTAAATAATCGGTGACCAGGATTTAAAATTGAAAATTTAAAAGGGTGGGATTTTATCTCGTGGATTGGATAAGAGATAAAATCCAGATATTTAAGTTGGGAATTTATTTCCCCAAGATTGTTTAATAAAGGTGATTAAATAATCGGTGACCAGGATTTAAAATTAAAAATTTAAAAGGTGGGATTTTATCTCGTGGGTTGGATTAGAGATAAAATCCGGGTATTTGCGGGTTTCTCTTACGTACCGTATGAAATAAAAAGGGGAAAAATAATAATTAAATAATAGGGATTATCGGTAAGGATTAATTAATGAATTAATCAAGTAGAGTCAAAAATATCCGAGGGGGATTTTGACGGTGCGTACGTATGAAATAAGATAAAAAGGGATAAATAAATAACGAGATTTATTTATTCCCCGTTTACCGAATGGAAACCCTAATTTAAAATACCGCCTCCTCAAACCCTCCTCTTTCGTGCGTACCGAAAACCAAACGAAACCCCAATTAGAAAAGAAAGAGGAAAACCCTAACCGGAGGAGAAAAGAGGAAAAGAAGGAGGAAGCGGAGGAACCCGATCGCCCCGATTCACGTGCCGGAGATCGGAGAACGAGACGCCATCGTCTACGGGGAGCGGATCCGGATTTCCGACGCCGCGAGAAACAAGATCGGATCTTTTATTCCGATAAATTTAAGGTTAGTCATCATCGTTTCGTTTGTTAAATTAATCGGGGGTTTTCCGTGTTCTTGTTAGATTATTTTAATCGGAACATCGTTCGCGGATTTTCGTCGGGTTTTGATCCATATTTTATCCTCGTTCTTGATCGGGTGTGATCGAGGATTTTTATCGGATTTTAATTGATGGTTTTTAACGGGTTTCTTGTTATCGAACTTCCGATCGACGTTTTGGGTGTTCGTCGATCGTCGGTTTAGCCGTTAGAATTACCGGGAATTTTCCGGGAATTTTTCGGGAATTTTTCGGGCGACTCCGGCGGGACATAGTGGGTTAACGGGAGGCCGCCGCCGCCGTTGTTAGACGGGAGGCCGCCGCCGTCGTTACCATGTTCGCGAGGTCGTCGCCGGGATCGCACGGGAGCGAAAACGGAGAAGAAATCGCGAAACGGGAGCGAAAACGGCGCGAAAACGGCGAAAATAGGGTTTACTGTAGCAATCCGTACAGCGCGGTCCACGGGCCTGGGCGTGCACCCGGTGTACGCCCCGCGGCGAGGAATCCACGAACCCGGTGCACGCAACCGTGCACCGGCCTGCGCGGTGCACGCTCTAGGCGTGCACCCGGCGCACGCCTCCGCACCCGGGAAGCGCAGACCCGGTGCACGCTTGTGTCGTGCACCGGCCCGGCCCAAGACTTGCGGTGCACGCTCCCTGCGTGCACCCGGCGTACGCTGCTCGGCCGCCCGATGCGCAGACCCGGTCCATGGTTGCCCCGTGCACCAACCGACAGCCCGAAATTCATTTGCTCCGTTTTTGTCCGTTTCTCCACCGTTTTGAGCGCCGTTTTCGCCGTTGGGATCGTTATTTCCGCGGCTTTCTTGGTACAGCCACTTGGGACCTACTTGGTCATTATTTTATTTTGTTGGGTGCCGATTTCGCCGACGCTCCGTGCCTCGACGAAATTGTCGGGGGCGCGCCGTCGGGTCTTTTTCTCATCTTTTCGTCGTCAGGGCTTCTCGGCTGGACCATGACGTCCCGAGTTGGCTACTAGTTGAGGGATTGGTTTTTGTAGGATTTCCGTTAGCGGATTTTGGGTTCCGACGGAGTTCGCGATGATGTAGTCGCGATCCGGTTGTGGTTAACCATCGGTTTTATCGTCGGGGACCCGGTTTGATCTGAGTCATTCAGTTTTACTTGACGATTTTGATTTGTTGGGTTTTTGATTGACGTCCCGGTCCTCTAGGTGCAGTGGTCTCAGTTTTGGGGGTTTAATGTTACAGTGGTCGGGACCACTGATTTTACCTGATTAGGGTAAGGTGTTAATTTGTGCTGTTGGATATTTTAGTAGGCCGCGAGGAGCTCCGTTTGGCTTGTGAGGGTCGCGGGCGCGGACGTATATCTTCAACCAGGTGGGTACAGTTGCTATAAGTGCAACAAATGCAGTAAGTGCATCTATCGTCATTAAAAGTGCTCTCAATTTACCTAACAAAGTAGATGGACAGTGTAACCTTTCGCATAAATGTTTTGTTTAATTTAACATAATAATTGTGGCGGCTGCGGTCGCGGGGACTTTGGATGCTGCACGTACACCGGCGGAATAGGCCCCCGCAATGGTGTACTTTTCCGGAGAAGTGGTCTTTATGACCCGTGTGCCCCACGTGTGTAGGGTGGGGACCTCTTCACGCCAGCTTCAGTGTTCGCACTAGCACCGTGAAGGGGTTAAAAGCATCATGGGGTTGGTGCCCAACTTAATTCGGTATTCTGGGGTTGGTGCCCAGCTTAACTCGGTATTCTGGGGTTGGTGCCCAGCTTATTTTGTGACAGGGTTTTAGCGAAAGGTTCCGATGAAATTGGTTTGTTCTTTAATCCATGTTATTGTTAAGACATCTACTTTGTTTGTCACTGACTTTACCCACTCCGTGACAGGTTTGACTAGGTGTAATAGTCGGGACGACGGTGAGGCAGCGATTAAAGGACATTAGTTGGATAAGGTTTATTCCAACATTCTCGCTTGGGTTATCTCATCTCTCTATATCTAAGTTTAAGTTTTCAATTGTTTGATTGTGGAATGTTGTGGATGTTGGATCGTGTGACTGTTTTGTGGTGTGGTATTGATAATGTTCCTTAATGACTTATATGCGGCCTGTTTTATACCGAACAAAAAGGGGTTTCGAAAATGTTTTTCAAAACCAAGTGTCGTGTGGGCACTGCTTTGAAAACCTGTGGATTTATCCTTTCCAAAACGATGTAGCCGCCTTACTGTGAATGTGTAGACATTTTTAAAGGAATGGGTGTCGAGTGGACACCGTTTGCAAACTTGTAGGTTCCTCTTAATGTGATTAAATGTCTTTACACTCTCGTACTTGTTGACTGTGACTGTGTGGTTAAAGATTGTATGTTGAATGTTTTAAATGAGACGCCGTGCATATACAAAGGAGACTCTGTCCGTGGGCAGGGTGAATTTGTGTATGTGGCGGTCTGACACGCACCGGGGACGAGGCTGATGCTTGTTCATTAAGAAAAAAAAATTATACACGCACATTTCCGCTTTGTTTGACTCAAAAACCCCCGGGGGCGTGACAGATTAAATGGTATCAGAGAAAAACAACTTTAACCACAGCAGTCAGTAACCAACATCCACAATGCATGATGCCACAAGCAAATTGGACATGAGATAGCCAAGGTATAGGTGTGTAGTACGTGAGAGTACGGGGAAAAGGGAACGTAATATAGGTGTAATCGTAAGACAGGGTGCTAGGGATTATAACCTTAGGGCTAACTTGGTTTCTTTGTTTGCACGGTTAATGGCCCGAAGCCGCTCTTCAATCGATGGTGCAGAAGAGGATACGACGGTTCCGGCAACAGTGGAGAATCGGCTACTCCAACAACGGATTTCGCGACATGGCATAGCGCTCTCCCCTTTTGTTAGGAAAGACGAACCCTACCAGGCTTGCCTTCCCAAAGGTGGTCCACATAGCGACACTAATTGGGTAATACCGACGGTGGGTCTACCCGCTTACCGAGAATGTGATCGGTAGGACCACTATGGTGGGGCGGGAACTGGTCGTTCCACACACCCGGCAGAAGGATCATGAGTCTGCCGGGGGCCGAAACGACCCCAGCCATAACCCGGGAACGACTTTCCCGACGGGGGCCGACCACCCCAATATCCGAAGACACCGCAAGGAACCTGGAAACGCATCATCTACAGAGGAGCACCTCGGGGGAAATTATTCATTCCGGAAGCACGACCTTTGCTTCTAACGTGACAAACCGGGACAGTTCCATTTTTACTGCCCCGAACCCGGGAATGATTCTTCAGAGTCGCGACACGGATGATGGGTCTTATGCGATGACACGACAAAGGACGCACTACCCGAGGGAAGTAGTAGCAGGAAAGACCCCTTATGAAGAGTAATGTTGGTCTTGACCCCAGGAGAACCCTTAGGAGCAAATACTCTGTATCTTCCTGCCCTATAAGGATGCGAAGACTTAGTTGTCTTTGGTATTGGCCCCTTTATTATGGGTCAAATAGGTCCAACTTCCTGCCTTGAGACAATAGGCCCAAGGGACTAGTGAGTTGGGTTGGGTGAGCCCAATAGGTTGAGTGGGCCGTGGTCCGCAATAGACCTAACGGCAAGAGGCCCAACAATAGACCCGACATCCAGGTGGGTTGGGTCTGGTCGAGATCTGTGGTGCGGTGTATGCCACTTTAAGTGAATCGGATGCGCACCTCTGAAAGCTCAGGCTTTTGGGGTTAATGGTTAGCGCCGACGATTCGACATTTGAGGCTTAGTGGTAAGGGAATTTCCGGATGTATTTCCGGCGGAGCTCCCCGGAACGCCGCCGGAGCGAGAGGTTGACTTTCCGATAGAGCTGCTTCCCGGCACCAAACCCATCACTAAGCACCGTACAGGATGGCCTTCGCGGAGTTGAAGGAACTCAAGGCACAGTTGGAGGACCTTTTGGATAAGGGTTTTATCAGACCAAGCGCGTCGCCCTGGGGCGCGCCCGTCCTGTTGTAAGAAAGAAGGACGGAAGTCTCCGGTTGTGCATCGACTACCGGGAGATAAATAAGGTCACTATTAAGAACAAGTACCCCCTGCCAAGGATCGACGATCTCTTTGACCATTACAGGGGGCGACGGTGTTTTCAAAGATTGACCTGCAGTCGGGCTATCATCAGGTCCGGGTTAAGGGGGAAGATATTCCCAAAACGGCCTTCCGAACTCGCTATGGCCATTACGAATTTACAGTAATGCCATTCGGGCTCACAAATGCCCCGGCAGTGTTCATGGATATGATGAACAGGGTATTCAAACCCTTCCTGGACTTATTCGTGGTGGTCTTCATCGACGATATCCTCATCTACTCCCGTACAGACGAGGAACATGAAGAACATCTGCGCACAGTCCTCCAGACCCTTCGGGAACAGAAACTCTACGCCAAACTCAAAAAGTGTGAGTTTTGGCTCCGTGAGGTCGGTTTCTTGGGACACGTAATCTCGGCGGCTGGAGTCGCAGTGGATCCGAAGAAGATAGATTCGGTGACGGACTGGCCCCAACCGACAACGGTGACGGAAATTCGAAGCTTCCTGGGATTAGCCGGGTATTACCGGCGCTTCGTGGAGGGATTCTCCAAGATAGCCACCCCTTTGACCCGATTGACTAGAAAGGGGGAAAAGTTCATCTGGACGGCAAATGTCAGAGAAGCTTCGAGGAGCTCAAGGATAGATTGACGCGAGCCCCGATCCTCGCCCTGCCAGAGCCAGGGGAGGATTATGAAGTGTATTGCGATGCGTCGCGAAATGGATTGGGTGGAGTACTCATGCAACGGGGAAAGGTAATAGCCTATGCGTCAAGGCAGCTCAAGGAGTACGAGCGGAATTACCCCGTGCATGATTTGGAACTCGCAGCGGTTGTGTTCGTCCTCAAGCTTTGGAGACACTACTTGTATGGGGCACACTGTAATGTGTACTCAGATCATAAGAGTCTTAAGTACCTTTTCACCCAAAAGGAGTTAAATTTGCGACAAAGACGGTGGCTCGAGCTACTGAAGGATTACGATTTAACGATCCACTACCACCCGGGAAAGGCAAACGTGGTGGCCGACGCCCTGAGTCGCAAGGGGCAGGCCGAGGAGGCAGGCGTAAGCGCGATTACACAGCAGGATAGTCTGATTGCGGAATTTTCGCGATTGAGACTAGAAGTAGTACCGGCAGGTACAGTCGCACAACTTCTGACACTGGTGGTCAGACCCACCATGCTGGACAGGATTCTCGAAGGGCAATCGACTGACGACCAACTCCAGCTGGTGCGAAGTAGGATAACCGCCGACCAGGAAGGTGATTTTGCAGTGGACTCCGACGGCACGATACGATTTCGGGGACGAATCTGCGTGCCGGATCTACCGGAGCTCAAGGAGGAGATCCTGCGGGAGGCGCATACTGCCCCATATGCAGCGCATCCTGGGGGAACGAAGATGTACAAGGACGTCAAACAAACCTTCTGGTGGCCCAAAATGAAGGGAGACGTGACTCGATTTGTGGCACACTGCCTGGTGTGCCAACAGGTGAAGGCCGAGCATCAGCGCCCGGCAGGAAAATTGCAACCTCTACCAGTGCCCGAGTGGAAGTGGGACATGATTACCATGGATTTCGTGACCGGATTCCCGAGGTCGCCACAGGGACACGATGCAATATGGGTGATTGTGGACCGTTTGACGAAATCGGCCCACTTTCTGCCCATACACACGACATGGACCCGGGAACGACTGGCACAAACGTACATTGATGAGATAGTAAGGTTGCACGGAGTGCCGACGTCTATCACATCGGACAGGGACACGTGATTCGTGTCTAACTTTTGGCGAAGTCTGCAACAAGCAAAGGTGCGATTGATTAGACAAAGACTACTGACCGCCCAGAGCAGACAGAAAAGCTACGCGGACAACAGGCGCCGAGACTTAGAGTTCATGGTGGGTGAGCATGTGCTACTCCGGGTTTCACCCTCCAAAGGAAACCGACGTTTCGGCATAAAGGGAAAGCTAAGCCCGAGGTACGTGGGACCGTTCGAAATCCTGGAACGCGTAGGACCGGTGGCGTACCGATTAGCCCTGCCACCGAACCTCGAACGAGTCCACAACGTGTTCCATGTCTCAATGCTCCGGAAGTACCTCGCTGACCCCTCTCATGCCTTGGATGCCTCCACCATCGAGTTGCGAGAGGATTTAAGCGTCGAGGAGACGCCGGTGCGGATTTTGGCAAGAGAGGACAAGAAGTTGCGCAATCGAACTATCCCCTATGTGAAGGTCCAGTGGAGCAACCACGAAGAGCGCGAGGCGACATGGGAACTGGAATCGAAGGTGAGGGAATGTTTTCCCGGTTTGTTTTAGTGAGGTTTGTGCTTAAGTTTCGGGACGAAACTTTTTATAAAGTGTGAGTGGTGTAGTGACCCGACCCTTAGGGGTATTTTTGAACTCACATGTAATTGCTTAAGCCTTAAGCGAAATAAAATTATTTAAGTTTCAAAAGTCGGCCGGGGCGGGGTGCGTGTATTTTTCTGCGATAGAGCGCGGAAAATGATGACCGACGGTGCGATCGGATTTGAAATCCGATGTCGATTTGAAATCCGATGTCGGGATCTCCTGAAACGGGACCCTAAGTGATACGGCAACTAGTCACGCATCGGAATCCGTGCAAAATATCTTGCACCCGTTAGAGATAAGGTGGGTTATCTCGTAGGGGATAATTGAGCGATTAATTAATTAATTATCCGATAAGGGGAGTTTGGATTCTCTTACGAGCGAATTAAAGGATTTGAATTGGTGGGATTTTATCTCGTGGATTGGACAAGAGATAAAATCCAGATATTTAAATTGGGAATTTATTTCCCCCAAGATTATTTAATAAAGGTAATTAAATAATCGGTGACCAGGATTTAAAATTGAAAATTTAAAAGGGTGGGATTTTATCTCGTGGATTGGATAAGAGATAAAATCCAGATATTTAAGTTGGGAATTTATTTCCCCAAGATTGTTTAATAAAGGTGATTAAATAATCGGTGACCAGGATTTAAAATTAAAAATTTAAAAGGTGGGATTTTATCTCGTGGGTTGGATTAGAGATAAAATCCGGGTATTTGCGGGTTTCTCTTACGTACCGTATGAAATAAAAAGGGGAAAAATAATAATTAAATAATAGGGATTATCGGTAAGGATTAATTAATGAATTAATCAAGTAGAGTCAAAAATATCCGAGGGGGATTTTGACGGTGCGTACGTATGAAATAAGATAAAAAGGGATAAATAAATAACGAGATTTATTTATTCCCCGTTTACCGAATGGAAACCCTAATTTAAAATACCGCCTCCTCAAACCCTCCTCTTTCGTGCGTACCGAAAACCAAACGAAACCCCAATTAGAAAAGAAAGAGGAAAACCCTAACCGGAGGAGAAAAGAGGAAAAGAAGGAGGAAGCGGAGGAACCCGATCGCCCCGATTCACGTGCCGGAGATCGGAGAACGAGACGCCATCGTCTACGGGGAGCGGATCCGGATTTCCGACGCCGCGAGAAACAAGATCGGATCTTTTATTCCGATAAATTTAAGGTTAGTCATCATCGTTTCGTTTGTTAAATTAATCGGGGGTTTTCCGTGTTCTTGTTAGATTATTTTAATCGGAACATCGTTCGCGGATTTTCGTCGGGTTTTGATCCATATTTTATCCTCGTTCTTGATCGGGTGTGATCGAGGATTTTTATCGGATTTTAATTGATGGTTTTTAACGGGTTTCTTGTTATCGAACTTCCGATCGACGTTTTGGGTGTTCGTCGATCGTCGGTTTAGCCGTTAGAATTACCGGGAATTTTCCGGGAATTTTTCGGGAATTTTTCGGGCGACTCCGGCGGGACATAGTGGGTTAACGGGAGGCCGCCGCCGCCGTTGTTAGACGGGAGGCCGCCGCCGTCGTTACCATGTTCGCGAGGTCGTCGCCGGGATCGCACGGGAGCGAAAACGGAGAAGAAATCGCGAAACGGGAGCGAAAACGGCGCGAAAACGGCGAAAATAGGGTTTACTGTAGCAATCCGTACAGCGCGGTCCACGGGCCTGGGCGTGCACCCGGTGTACGCCCCGCGGCGAGGAATCCACGAACCCGGTGCACGCAACCGTGCACCGGCCTGCGCGGTGCACGCTCTAGGCGTGCACCCGGCGCACGCCTCCGCACCCGGGAAGCGCAGACCCGGTGCACGCTTGTGTCGTGCACCGGCCCGGCCCAAGACTTGCGGTGCACGCTCCCTGCGTGCACCCGGCGTACGCTGCTCGGCCGCCCGATGCGCAGACCCGGTCCATGGTTGCCCCGTGCACCAACCGACAGCCCGAAATTCATTTGCTCCGTTTTTGTCCGTTTCTCCACCGTTTTGAGCGCCGTTTTCGCCGTTGGGATCGTTATTTCCGCGGCTTTCTTGGTACAGCCACTTGGGACCTACTTGGTCATTATTTTATTTTGTTGGGTGCCGATTTCGCCGACGCTCCGTGCCTCGACGAAATTGTCGGGGGCGCGCCGTCGGGTCTTTTTCTCATCTTTTCGTCGTCAGGGCTTCTCGGCTGGACCATGACGTCCCGAGTTGGCTACTAGTTGAGGGATTGGTTTTTGTAGGATTTCCGTTAGCGGATTTTGGGTTCCGACGGAGTTCGCGATGATGTAGTCGCGATCCGGTTGTGGTTAACCATCGGTTTTATCGTCGGGGACCCGGTTTGATCTGAGTCATTCAGTTTTACTTGACGATTTTGATTTGTTGGGTTTTTGATTGACGTCCCGGTCCTCTAGGTGCAGTGGTCTCAGTTTTGGGGGTTTAATGTTACAGTGGTCGGGACCACTGATTTTACCTGATTAGGGTAAGGTGTTAATTTGTGCTGTTGGATATTTTAGTAGGCCGCGAGGAGCTCCGTTTGGCTTGTGAGGGTCGCGGGCGCGGACGTATATCTTCAACCAGGTGGGTACAGTTGCTATAAGTGCAACAAATGCAGTAAGTGCATCTATCGTCATTAAAAGTGCTCTCAATTTACCTAACAAAGTAGATGGACAGTGTAACCTTTCGCATAAATGTTTTGTTTAATTTAACATAATAATTGTGGCGGCTGCGGTCGCGGGGACTTTGGATGCTGCACGTACACCGGCGGAATAGGCCCCCGCAATGGTGTACTTTTCCGGAGAAGTGGTCTTTATGACCCGTGTGCCCCACGTGTGTAGGGTGGGGACCTCTTCACGCCAGCTTCAGTGTTCGCACTAGCACCGTGAAGGGGTTAAAAGCATCATGGGGTTGGTGCCCAACTTAATTCGGTATTCTGGGGTTGGTGCCCAGCTTAACTCGGTATTCTGGGGTTGGTGCCCAGCTTATTTTGTGACAGGGTTTTAGCGAAAGGTTCCGATGAAATTGGTTTGTTCTTTAATCCATGTTATTGTTAAGACATCTACTTTGTTTGTCACTGACTTTACCCACTCCGTGACAGGTTTGACTAGGTGTAATAGTCGGGACGACGGTGAGGCAGCGATTAAAGGACATTAGTTGGATAAGGTTTATTCCAACATTCTCGCTTGGGTTATCTCATCTCTCTATATCTAAGTTTAAGTTTTCAATTGTTTGATTGTGGAATGTTGTGGATGTTGGATCGTGTGACTGTTTTGTGGTGTGGTATTGATAATGTTCCTTAATGACTTATATGCGGCCTGTTTTATACCGAACAAAAAGGGGTTTCGAAAATGTTTTTCAAAACCAAGTGTCGTGTGGGCACTGCTTTGAAAACATGTGGATTTATCCTTTCCAAAACGATGTAGCCGCCTTACTGTGAATGTGTAGACATTTTTAAAGGAATGGGTGTCGAGTGGACACCGTTTGCAAACTTGTAGGTTCCTCTTAATGTGATTAAATGTCTTTACACTCTCGTACTTGTTGACTGTGACTGTGTGGTTAAAGATTGTATGTTGAATGTTTTAAATGAGACGCCGTGCATATACAAAGGAGACTCTGTCCGTGGGCAGGGTGAATTTGTGTATGTGGCGGTCTGACACGCACCGGGGACGAGGCTGATGCTTGTTCATTAAGAAAAAAAAATTATACACGCACATTTCCGCTTTGTTTGACTCAAAAACCCCCGGGGGCGTGACAAGTTCCCTGCGAAATTCCGGCCAGAAGAGGAGAAAAAAGTGAGCACAAGGTCACTCGGGTCCTATTTATAGGCCAGAAAATCCAAGCCAAAAATCCACTTTGGGGTGCAGTTTCCGGGCGCCCGAATGATTCGGGCCCCCCACAGTGTACCCAAAACATCCCCCGCGGTGCGCTCGAAATGCTCTGGATGCCCCACGTCATCCACAGAGCAGGAAACAGCCAATCGCACCACACGGGAAGCGCCACGTGGTACACCCGGTCCACGCGAGTGGGTGGCGCCCGCGAATCAGCGGGCGCCACGTGGCCCGCACTAATGCCCCCGACCAACCCTGGCGCGCCGCCTGGCACGCCGCCTGGCGCCCCTGCCAGGCACGATTCCCGAGGCGACCTCCCGCGCCTCGGTGGACCCCGCCTTCCTGAGCACGCCAACTGGAAGCTGCCACGTGTCCGCCCGGTCTATGCACCACTCCGCGTTGCTCCGTGGTCCCAGTCCACTGCACCGACCCTACCGCACGCCGCCACGTGTCCAGCGCGCTCCCATGCACCGCGCGCCTGCCCACGCGCCCGCGCGCCTGCCCGCGCGCTGCCCGTGGCCGCTCCGCCGCCTGCCCGAGCCCGTCCGCCGCGCTCCGCCGCTGCCCACCGGCGCCGGAGTTACTGTTCCGGCGTGAACAGTAACCAGTGGCGCAAAAAAATCAAATAAGTAGTCTATTTTGATCGTTTTCGCACGCTGAATCCGAATTTGATGTCCGTTTTGCCAAATTCCAACTCTAAAAATTGCCAAATGCTCCCAGAAAGGTGATCTTAGCCCAAATTTCGCGCTGAGCCCAATTTTAATATCCGTTTCACGCGAAACCACTTTCAAGGATCCGACGGAGTCAACCGATCACCCATGTGATCCACTTTAATCCCGAAGTCCAACAGTTGTGTCCAAATTGTGCACAATCACCACCGACACACCATGTAGGCCTCCAGAAGCCACTCAACGCACTGCAACAGCTCTGCGGAGATCCAGGTCATCACAGTCACTTTGAGTGAGATTGAGATCGTCAGTAGGACGCCCTACGTAAATCCCGTCCTCTTGTTGATGCGTGGTAGTAGGCAGGTGCATTCCTAGACGACAAGCGCAGGCTTGACTGGACCTAATGTGGCAGTCATTGAGATTGGGTGATATGAGCGGGTGGTTGCATTATATGTTCTTAGATGGTTTTTCCTTTGAGCATTGTACTTGAGGCATTTAGCGGTAGTTCTATTTCCAGATTGCATTTTATCTATCTACCTATCTATCTGTTGCCTCCAGTAGACTTAGTGGGCATACCGTGGACTTTGGTGACGGTACCCACTGAGAGCTACCTTCTGCAGTAGTTCTCACACCCGCTGTGGTGACAGGTTTTCCTGAGGCGGCTGCTCCGGATTCAGCTCGTGCGGAGTCATCGGACTGAGGTAAGAGCGTGGGCGACTAGTTTCTTACCTGAGTCTATTTGAGTCAGAGGTAGAGTTGCCCTGTATTTTTGGTTCCCACTTTTGTACTGGACAGTGATATTGTACCTATGGTTAGAGAGTGGATTATGTATTTGGATTTTGTTTTATAGTGATTTCAGCTGTTCAGTTTTTATATCTTTAGCGTAGTTTCTTTTCAGCTCTGATATTTGTATAGCTATAGATCTTATTTACAGGTTAGACGCTTCGTCTGTGCAGGAATTTCCGTTCAGGCGGCGGATCTGTTAGCGAGCCCGGTCGCAGTTTCGACCGCGGGGCGTGACATTAGATGTCCGGTCAAGTCATCGGAGGTAGCGCTAAATAGACTCCGACCAACTCTAGGGTTCTTGTCACGCCCCGGGTGTAAACCAGAACCCGGACTCGTCCACAGATCCGCCGTGCACACGGTATTTTCCGTGTACACGAAGCGCTGGTAACCTGCTCAGATATAAGAAATATAATAAAGGAGCATAAAACAGAGCTAAACTAAAATTAATACATCTCAGACAAATACTGAAAATAAAAGTACAATAAAACTCTCAAATATAAATACATGTATCTCTCCCAGCTCACGAAATGAATACAACCAGCTGGCCGGAGCCAGACCCAAAATAAAGGAAAAGTACAACCGTCTGAGTGTATAGGGGATACATCAAAACTGCTAAACTCGAGATCGGGGAAGTAGCTATCTAATCAGCGATCCTCTTACCTCGATCCTAGGAAGAGGGTCCCACAACTCCCGCAGAGGACTCTGCAAAACAAAGGGGAAAAGAAAAGGAAAAACAGTGGGGGGTAAAAACTACTATAAAAACAGTAGCCTCCCCTAGTGGGTGGACCTCAAACTCAGACATGCCCACTAGGACTACCAGAGGCGAAAAGAAAACAAAGGTGGTAAGCTATAAGTAAAACTACTGATGAAAAAGCTACCACTAATATGCCTCTAAAATGCCCAGCTAGAAGAATAGCTAAAAATAAGCATCAGAAAGTCAAAGCCCGCCTGACCAAACCCAATCAATACACCAATAAACACTGGTACTGCCTGCTCTGCTGTCAACTCAAGAACCCAGTATCTGATCGGCACATGGCACGATCCCAAAGTATCCAATCGACCGGCACACGGCTCGGCCCTAAGCCTACTCCGGAGTGGCACTCGAGGGGAGCGACCCACACGAGTAAAGTATGTAACCATAAGTATCTGATATAGCAGGACTGGATCAAGACTCTAAGTAAGTGGGTAAGACCATCCACTAAGGAAGCCCGATCCCTTACCTCCAATCTGATGCCATAATAATAATAATAATAATCCGGTCAACCGCCCACAGTCCGCGGTTGCCGCAATACCCAACCATCAATCCCCATCTGCTCCAAACTCTGAACAGCTGACTACACTATCCCAGACCCCGCTCGAACCTGAGCACACTATCCCCTAAGACTAGACAACAGGAGAAAGAATAAAAAGCATGGTTTCTCCTAAGTCAATTCCAACATGATAGTGTAGCAGAAAAAGGTGGCCTATCTAGGTGACCATACAAGCATGCAAAAGTCCTTTACTTAATAAAATGCTCTCAGGTATTCCAATTCTTACAAAAATTAAGGTATGCCTTTGTTCGAATATCTGATGTACTAATATGCCACAAGCTAGTCTATGCACATACATAGGTCTCCCAATATACACGAAACATGATATGATTTTAGCATACTATTCCCCAGAGATTTAAACACTTATCTTTTCAAGAAATAATAATAATTTACTGATGTCTAATCCTTTAGCAATGTAAGTGTTAACAATCGATTTGCATTTTCAAACAAGCATGCTATGTTCATTTTCACTAGTACAACTATCAACATGATGTAGGAATGGCTCCGATGTGCCTAGTGGGTTATCACAAGTAGGAGGTTTGCAACGGTACCCACCTCGAGCGCTAAATCCCTGTCCAAAAGCGAAACCCACGCTCGGTCCAAAAAGTCACCACAACACTGCACAACATACCCCAAAGAACATACATAATTTAAACATACATTGTTCACCAAAATCTGTCCAAAACTACAACAGTCCAGAGTTCCTCAATTTTCACCTGCGAAAAATGCCCGAAAAATTCTAAGAAAAATACTATCGCGATCCTCGCGGCGAACCCGTCGAAACGAGTACCTGCACGCTCAAAACTGAGTTTCCTACGCTGAGATAAAAGTTCGGCAAGGGAAACACCCCAACACAAACTGTGCAGAATTTCTGTATCAAAGAACTACAGTGAAAGGAGATTTTCACCTTCGAGAAAAATCCAGAAAAATCTGAGAAAAATCCAGGAGATTCCTTGCGAAATGTAGATGAAAAATGCCTTTTGAATCGCTTCGATCCGTCGCCTGTGCGCAAAGATACAGCTAGAACACCGCAGTGCTGTCCAAAAATCCGCGAAGAAAAATGGGTCAAATGGAAGCTCTGAAAACTCCAAGGTCAGCATGGAAATCTAGGAAACTCAAAACACAGAAGTTGGAGTCCTACCTGTAGAGAGTCCAATGGCGCAAGAATCGCCAAAAACGGAGGTCGGGGTGAGCCGGGGGAGCCCGAACACTGAGAAGGGACGAAGGGGTCGCCGGAGAACAAGCGTCGCGCCGCGCCGTAAAATCGCGAACCTCGGGATGCGTGCCTCCAAAAATCCTCAATGTCCTCCCATGGATAGTGCACTGTGTGAGGGAGATTTCTTCTGAAGAAGTCACAGTGAAAAGAAGTCCAAAAACCCGAAAAAGAAGCCAAGGAAGCCTATTTATAGGCTCAGCCCAGTACTGTGTTGGGCCGGATTCGGGCGCGAATTTTCGGGCGCCCGAATCCGCCAACACGGGTTGCACGCTGCCCGTCCGACGCGCCCGGAATCCTGAGGTGACGCCACGTGTCCCCATAACGCAGGACAGCGGTGCAAGGTCCCCCGTCGCGCGCCACGCGTCCCCCCGCGGTCAGCGGGGTAGGTACGGCCGACCTTTCGCGTCGTGACGTGTGGCGCACTCGAGTACAGCCAACCTCTCGCGTCGCGACGCGTGGCGCACTCGAGTACGGCCGACCACCGCGCCAGGCGCCTCTGCGCGCTCCGTCCCGAGGCGGGCTTCCACGCCTTCCGTGCGCCGCGCTAGCTGAGCCCACCTACAAGAAGCTGCCACGCGTCCCATACACCAGGTCCACGCACCCGCTTTTGGGTTCCGTGGACCGCGCCGTGTGCGCCGACCAACCGGGGCGCGACACGTGTCCCCCCGCTCAGGTCCATGCACCCCGCGCCTCAAGAACCAGCCAACCCTCGCCTGCCACGTGCCCCCCGCCTGCGGTCTATGCGCCTGCCACGCCTCCCCGTGGACCGAGCTGCGTGGACCGAGCTGTGCAATTCTCTCATCTCTCGAGCCAGAATTCGCAACGGTCGTCCATCGTACTCCACTAATCACGGATCTCAAAGGGCCAAGTAAAACACGGGCGAGGAAAACACATCCCTACTGAGCTGAGACGTGGAAAACCACAGGGCTCCTCACAAAGGCTGGGGGAAACGGGAAAACCACAAGTGTAACACGCACCAAACCACCACATGGTGCCAATCTCAACAAGACGACCCGCAGCATACCCGCACATTCATCCAATAAGGAGGGGAATCCAAAAAGCTGGGGTCTTCACTTGGTTACTCCCCGATCCGAACCCACTCGAGTGGACTACACAATTACAGGCTACCATCAAAAGGGATCCTCTAAAGGCACAATCTCATGCCGCAGTTGGTCGCTCAGCTCAACATGCTAGCAAAACCCCAACGGACCCTCGGGTCGAAGTCGATCCCTCAACTAAAAAGAACACCCTGACGGGAACAAACCGTCGGTGAACGGGACTGAAAACTGGCTCGCAAGGCAATCATAAAGCTGATGCCCAAACTCGCGATCAAAAGTCCGAAACATCCCCAAAAACTCTCACCGTTGTGTACCTACAACGTGGCATCACTGCCGTGCACCAACGGCGTGGCATTACCGCCGAGCACCAACGGCGTGGCATCACTGCCGTGCACCAACGGCGTGGCATCACTGCCGTGCACCAACGGCGTGGCATTACCGCCGTGCACCAACGGCGTGGCATCACTGCCGTGCACCAACGGCGTGGCATCACCGCCGTGCACCAACGGCGTGGCATCACCGCCGTGCACCAACGGCGTGGCATCACCGCCGTGCACCAACGGCGTGGCATCACCGCCGTGCACCAACGGCGTGGCATACTCAAGCATCACGGCCTCAGATCTTCACAGTCCTATACCCTCGAAACTTCCGGAGCTGAGGAAGGGCCAAAAGATCAATAGGCAAAAACCAGGGCCCCAACTGCACAGGGCAGGACCAACAACACTATCTATGTGCAACACGTGATCAGGTATCTAACCTCACGAGCACAAGCTAAGGGTCCTATCTCCAGCCCAAACAACAATGCAAATGCCCTAGCACTCTCACAGCCATGTCGGAGAACCCTCAACGACTCAACTCACAACAACACCCCACTCCAAGGCGAGAAGAACCGACTGACGCGGCAAAGATCCGGAAATCCCGATAGACCGGTGCCTAGAACCCCAATCAAACAAGAACAGACTCTAGGCTTAGTCTATCAAAGTTTTCACTCCTTTACCGTTCAAGGATTCGGTCCCTCTCGTTTAAAGTGGGGAAACTATGTCAACACGCCACTCACGGCTGGAGACGCTCCCGGTAGTCCATCAGGACGAACTCGACGCCATCAAATCTCGGCGTCCTGCCAGATCATCTCAATCTCACTAAAATAACCACCTGGTAACTCGGCCGGAGGTGAAAATCGCCTCAACAGGCCAAACCTTCGCCACTCACTAGGCGGCATCGCCACTCACTGGGCGGCATCGCCCCTCACTGGGCGGCATCGCCACTCATTGGGCGGCATCGCTCCTCACTGGGCGGCATCGCCACTCATTGGGCGGCATCGCCCCTCACTGGGCGGCATCGCCACCCACTGGGCGGCATCGTCTCTGGTAGCTCGGCCAGTGATAATTATCCATCTGGTAACTCGGCCAGTGATAATTATCCATCTGGTAACTCGGCCAGTGATAATTATCCATCTGGTAACTCGGCCAGTGATAATTATCCATCTGGTAACTCGACCAGTGATAATTATCCATCTGGTAACTCGGCCAGTGATAATTATCCATCTGGTAACTCGGCCAGTGATAATTATCCATCTGGTAACTCGACCAGTGATAATTATCCATCTGGTAACTCGGCCAGTGATAATTATCCATCTGGTAACTCGGCCAGGGAAAACGCCCTCCTGATAACTCAGCCAGGGAAAATATCCTCCTGGTAACTCAGCCAGGGAAAATGCCCTCCTGGCAACTCGGCCAGGGAAAATGCCCTCCTGGCAACTCGGCCAGGGAAAACGCCCTCCTGGCAACTCGGCCAGGGAAAATGCCCTCCTGGCAACTCGGCCAGGGAAAACGTCCTCCTGGTAACTCAGCCAGGGAAAATACCCTCCTGGTAACTCAGCCAGGGAAAATACCCTCCTGGTAACTCAGCCAGGGAAAATATCCCCCTGGTAACTCAGCCAGGAAAAATACCCTCCTGGTAACTCAGCCAGGGAAAATATCCTCCTGGTAACTCAGCCAGGAAAAATGCCCTCCTGGCAACTCGGCCAGGGAAAACGTCCTCCTGGTAACTCAGCCAGGGAAAATGCCCTCCTGGTAACTCAGCCAGGGAAAATACCCTCCTGGTAACTCAGCCAGGGAAAATACCCTCCTGGTAACTCAGCCAGGGAAAATATCCTCCTGGTAACTCAGCCAGGAAAAATGCCCTCCTGGCAACTCGGCCAGGGAAAATGCCCTCCTGGCAACTCGGCCAGGGAAAATATCCCCACAGCTGGGATCGCCGTCACTTCAAACGGCCCCCACAACAACGCCCCACTCATAGACGAGGAGAACCGGCTGACACGGCAAAGATCCAAAAATCCTGATAGACTGGTGCCTAGAATCCCAATCAAACAAGAACAGACTCTAGGCTCAGCCTATCGAAGTTCTCGATCCATTACCGTTCAGGGATTCGGCCCTTCTCGGTTAAAGTGGGGAACTAACACAACACACAAACTCCTGGGTCTCGCACTGCTCTGATAGCTCCGTCTCCCGCTGCTCGGGTGCTCATCAGGTGCGGGGTGTGTCCTATCAAACATGACGTCTCAGGGGTATCGCAAACCACTGCACAATAACAAACGTCAGGACACAACAACCATACGACCCAATCCAGCGAAAGTCTAGACATGTCATCCATTCCATAGCACTATGCTGTCAGCAGCCACATAACCGCTTAGGAAAGTAAACATGTCAATCACTCATCCCGACTCTTGGGAGAGGTAAAACTCAATCAGGACTCTCGCTAAAGTCACGACTCTCACGTAGTCATCCTAATATCCAACCACAAGCCTAGGGTTTCTAAGTCCACCACGACCTACAACCTAGGCTCTGATACCACTCTAATCTGTCACGCCCCGGGGTCGAAACTGCGACCCGGGCTCGCCAACAGATCCGCCATCTGTACGGAAACTGCCGTACAGACGAAGCGTCTAACCTGCAGAAAGAAACATCTACAGTAAACAGATATCAGAGAGCTGAAAGTAGACTACTAAAAACTGAAGATCAAACACTGTACAACTGAAAATAAAACCATATCCATCTCCCACTAAAATGATCGTATACAAAGTCCTCTGATACAAAAATATCCTCACTACAACAGTCTCTCAAACTGTAAAAGTAAAATACAACTCTATACCTCTCTACAAAGGTCTCTCAACAGAGGAAGAAGAAGTGACCATCAACCGAAGCTCTCCTCTGAAGGGGGTACCGCTACACTCCAACGACGGGTAGGGAACTAGCTCGCGACTCCCTCGCCTCGGCCAGAAGGATCAGCAACAGGAGCACAGGAACAGAAGAAGAAGTCCCTGGGGAAAAGACACCACGACGGGTGTGAGAACTACTTCCCACAGTAGTTCTCAGTGGGTGCCGTCAACAAGTCCAACGGTCTGCCCACCAAGTCTACCAGAGGTAAAGATAACAGGCAAAGAAATCTAAACAAGAAAAGCTGGAACTACTCTACAGCTACCATGCCTCTATCTAGATACTCAAAAGTGGAACAGATGAAAGTAAATGAGACCACTCGCACCCAAGGTGCTCAATCGTCCCAATCGAACTGACTACCTCAAAGGTTCAGTCAAGCCCGCGCCTGTCGACTAGGAACGCTCCTGCCCACTACCACACATCCACATGAGGACGGGATTTACGTGGGGCGTCCTGTCCGACTAACTCATCCCTCGCGCAAAACTGCCTCAACAGGCCAACCATCGCATCCACTGCGGCATCTCAGGGGCGCGGCCCCAACTGAGGAAAACGGCGCGGCATAGAGTAATCAACATTGGCATATGCAGGCTAGTCTAAATCCACGCTCACTCTCAGAACGGTAGGACTCAAGATCCCCAAATATCTCGCACAACAGTCGGAGCACTCTCGACGACTCAGCTGATCGGCTAACTCGAAACACGAGACACTAGCCTCTCCAACAGCTCGCAGCACAAAGCTCACTGGCTGGAGATACTCCACAGCCAGGAACGACCCACAACTCAGGGTAACAAAACAGGTCGGACAACACTCAACGACCTGGGACCACCGTCAACCCCAACGGTTCCCAACAAGACGGACCGGAAGATACTCGACGGCCCGGGACTACCGTCTACTCAACGGCTCCCTCCCACGACAGTATAAAAGGGAAACAAGACCTCTCGGGACTACCGTTTACCCAAACGGCTCCCCGCACAGATAAGCAACCCGCTACAACTACCAGACTCCACTCTGCTCCCAAGCAAGAGTGCAAAAGCATCCCACACTAAAAGCAAGTCCCGACCTCTCGGCCCACTACCCGGGCGAGAAACACTATGTCCAGGGATGAAAGAACAGTGTGGATGTCTAAGCATAAATAACCCTAGCCCAAGTGAGGGTTTTCTACTGGTCTGGTTACACATGCAACATATGACGGGGGTGCTAGGTCAAGTTCCAAGATAACTATATTAACAGATAATAAAAGGAATAACAATTCCTACAATATAGCATGCTACCCAATGAAATAACTATCATGCATAGTCCTACATCAGTAGAAATACTGTACAGTCCATAAAACTTGGAGATAAGGCCACCCACCTCGATTTGCCACCAATTGCTCGTAGACACTTGCAATTGGCCTCCACGCGATCCGCACGCAAACGATGCACGCTGCCGGAGTCCGCACGCAAAACGGGGCACGCCGCCGGAGTCCGCACGCAAAACGGAGCACGCCGCCGGAGTCCGCACGCAAAAACGGAGTCTGCACAAAAAACGGTGCACGGTGTCAGGATCCGTCCGCAAAACGGGGTCCGCACGCAAAACGGTGCACAGTGCCGGAGTCCGCACGCAAAACGGTGCACGGTGCCAGGATCCGCCCGCAAAACGGGGTCCGCACGCAAAACGGTGCACAGTGCCGGAGTCCGCACGCAAAACGGTGCACGGTGCCAGGATCCGCCCGCAAAACGGGGTCCGCACGCAAAACGGTGCACAGTGCCGGAGTCCGCACGCAAAACGGTGCACGGTGCCAGGATCCGCCCGCAAAACGGGGTCCGCACGCAAAACGGTGCACAGTGCCGGAGTCCACACGCAAAACGGTGCACGGTGCCAGGATCCGCCCGCAAAACGGGGTCCGCACGCAAAACGGTGCACAGTGCCGGAGTCCGCACGCAAAACGGTGCACGGCGGCAGGATCCGCCCGTAAAACGGGGTCCGCACGCAAAACGGTGCACAGTGCGCCAATAACAGTCTAAAAGAATGCTCCATAAACTGTACAAAAATACAGTAAAACCAACACACGGGACTTACACATTTGCGCCGCCGTCGCCGAACCACTCCGCCGGGCGTCCTCGCACGCAAAACGGAGTCCACGACGCGCCGCCGCACCTCACCCAAGCTCCACCCTCACTCCCTCTCGCTCTCGGTTGCAGGACAAAGAAAAGAGAGGAGAAAAAATGGTGGTGCGGGGAGGAAGAAGAAGAAGAAGAAAAATGGGAGAAAGAGGAATGGTCCACGGGCCCGGTCCACGGGCCCGGTCCACGGCGGCCACCAATGGGAAGAGCCAACCGGCCGGTTCACAGCGCTGGGCGCGTGCGCCGGGTCCACGCACGCGCCCAGCGCGCCACGTGGCGCGCAACCATGCGCGCCACGCGGGCGCGCAGTCCGCGCGCCACACGGGCGCGTGACACCGCGCCCGTGCTGGCGCGGGACACGGGGCCGCCACACGGGCGCGCGCCCACGCGCGCCCGAGCGGGCGCCAGTGGGGGCCCGCCACGTGGCGGCCCCCGCGTGCGCCCGCGCTCCGCAGGCGCGCTTCCCAAGCGCGCCTGTCGCGCCTGACGCACCGCCAGCGCGTCCGTACGGCCCTCGGGATCCGAGCCGCCAAGCACCTCGGGATACGTGCCATGCCTCGAAACTCGTGCCGCGTCGCCTCGAAAAACGCGCACACCATCCGGGCTCCAAAACCAACAAATAAATAGTCCAATCTTAGCGATTTCGCGCGCTGAATCCAAAAACGATGTCCGTTTCTCCAAATTCTCACCCAAAATTTGCCGAATGCCAACTCGATCCGATTTCCGCGCCGGGTCCATTTTTAAAGTCCGATTTGCTAAATTCCAACTCTAAAAATTCCCGAAGGCGACCGGAGAGGTAACTTTTATCCGGACTTCACCCGGAGTCTAAATTTGACATCTGAATCGCGCGAAATCACTTCTAAACACCCGACGGGTCCCCCAACTTCCCACGGGGTCTCAATTTAAGCCCGAAGTCCACCACTTGTGTCCAAATTGCACGCAACCCACGCAGGCCTCCAGTGATGCAAGCAAATCCCAAATTGCATCACAAATTCATTTCTTGGGCCCGACACGCGCACAAACACTCCCAACGGCCACTAAAAGCTGCCCAACAACCAGCAACTCCTACGTCGGGGATTCCGGGACCTCACATTATACAAAGTGGATTCATCGGAAAGTTGCATGGGAAAAACAAGAACACTACAGTTCTGGTGGTCCCTTCGCTCCCGCCGGCTAACCGAGGTGTTCCAGACATTGGGACTGCACCAGGATGATGCCCAGGAGGTGAGGAAGATAGTGGGAGGTGTCCCAAACCTAGAAAAACAAGAGAAAGAGGAACACGACTCACCTCTGTCAGAAAAGAATAAGAAGGAAAGACTTCTTCTTTGGCGACGGGCGGCCACAGCAGACGGCGGCGCTCCTCGGGGAGTGTCGCTAAAGAGAGATGAAGACCGCAGGGTGGCTCTAAGGCAATTGGCTGAGGTTTGGCGCACACCTCTTCCTCCAAACCCGAGAATAGGATGAGAGGATTATCACCTTGCCTTTTCCGGTGACGAGAAGTAGTGGTCGGTAGTAGCAATGCTCGGGAATGAAGCAGAGAAGAAGGAAAGACACATGGGGTGCTAGGGATTGCTCCAAACTTGTGCGGCTAGGGGTTCCAAGAGAGAAACCCTAGGTTGCCTATATAGAGCTTGGCAAAAATGCACTTTAGTCCTCAAAATCTCAATATTCCTGCATGAGTCCTTGGTTGTAGATGACAATTGCACAAAGGCCCCTCCACAAGAAGTTTCGCACAATTTGATGCAAAAAATATAGGGTGAATTACAAAATTACACTATAAAACAAGGTTTTACACATTTCAAGGCTTTTGGGTTGCCAAACATAAAAACGGACAACGCTACGTCGTTCAACTCGACAAGACCTATCAAGTAGTGATTTTGTTTCGTCGAGTTTAGATCTCAATAGCTCGCATTAGTCGCTTCTTCAGCAAATACTATTCTTTTGCATGTTTTACGATATCTCCAGCATGCCGAACATGAAAACGAACAATACCACGTTGTTCGACTTGACGAGACCATTCAGATGGTGATTTTATTCATTGTGTTCGGATCTCGATAGCTTGCATTACTGAATCTTTAGGACCACCCCCGATATTTCAAATTTTCGAATAAAAAAATTCTTAAAATTGAAATTCAAATTTCAATTTCAAATTTAAATTTTTAAATTTCAATTTCATGGTTATTACATTAGAACTGTAGTAACCATGATTTTTAAATCCAGAATTCAGGTTCAAATAATTTCCAGAATTATTTAAATAGCAAAAAAAAAAATAGACAATTAGTGGGTCAACAGTGGCCCAAAAATATCGATTTTTGATCGGGGTCTGATCTGGAAAATCCGAGATCACCATTGCGATCGTCTCGTCGAAACATAGAAGTTTCATATTCATATATTTTCGATCCGACGGTCGGATCTTCCAGAAATCAGAAAAGAAGCGGGTGGGCCCCACAACTTAAGTGAATAGTAAACACTATAATTCAATTCCCCTTAAAACACTAAAGGCTGAATCACTGTCTAAAAAGTTTAACATAGGGGTATGAGTAATGAGTCCTAACTAATTTCGACGTTCTGAACGCGATGGCACTGACGGATTTCACGTTTGGCGACCCGGGTGCATCGGGATGCGTGCAATATACCGCATTTCGACAAACTTTATGGCCCGAGATTTAATCTGAGCGTCAAACACATCAAACAAATACGCTACCTGACAGGTCTCGACAAGCCGGACGTCGTGGCAAAGTCCGTTTCGCGAAACGGCGATCAGATTGTCTCGAAATGCGTGAAAAGTGCTCAAAATGGATTAATTTGTAATAGAAATTTCATATTTTATGTGCCTAAGTGCTAGGGCTTCATACCATAAGGTGCTGGGTGCATTTTGCAACTCCAGATAAAGCCTCGGATGTTGGGGTTTAGTGTGAACCCAACTCCAAGGTTTTTCCCAAGCATCTTTGCATTAAAGGTCTAATGACCCTTGATCTCCTTGTGTGCATGCATGAGGAGTTATGAAGGATACCAAGCATCATCTTTGGTTCCTTAATACTCCTAGACACAGCCCCGAAGCCATGGCTGGCCCTATGTAGGTGTGAAACCGGATTGAGGCTAGGAATCTTGCATTTAAAAGATTGCCTCTTGGACTGCCTTGAGAGGGTCTGTGGGGGGTATTCGAAGTACCAACCTCCTCTGAATTCTCCCAGTAAGAAGCCCGAAGTATAGAGAAGCCAAGAGTCACCACCATTGATTTCAATCCGAGAGTGTGAGGGAAGTGTGGAAGTGAAGCAAGAGAAGTCCAAACTTGTTTCCATTGAATCTCTGGTGAATACTCAAACATTCTTGATCCCCTGCATCTCCCCAAACCTGCCCAAGTGCTAGGGTAGCCGTGGACATAACTCAAAGAGAGAGAGAAATCGAAAAAAAAAAGAGAGAAGAAGAGGTTGGGACCAAAGCTCCTCCCAAGTGATCTGGAATATCCCGAGGAGTTCCTTTGGGCCTACAGACCTAGCTGAGTGACTGCCGTGGCCGCGCGTGGAAGGAGAACCCGAACCGGCTTCTTCCCATCCTCACCAACTCCGGCCAAGGTATGATCACCCAAACCAAAGGTTTATAGGACCCCGGACCTCTAGCAGTAGATTATATAGGTCATTAGGAGGCTCCCTGCCAAGCCAGAGCTCCCCATGCAAAGTGCATGGCCGGCGGGAGCATAAATGGCCGGAACCCTAATATTTGCTCCGCCGCGGCCAGTCTCTGAAAATAATGAACCAACAAAGCTAAAAATTGGCGTGTATGGACTGTAGAACAGGTACAATATATCTGCAAAGTTTGGTGGAGTATGGTTAACCCAGAGAGTGGCAGATTTATGCCCTAGAATTCGGGTTTATTGCAAGTCGGCCGAGCTTGCAGCTCCGGCGCCGGCGAGCCTCCCCGACGCCGGCCACCTACCCAAAAGTGTTGCTGGGACCCGAGGAATTCCAGCCATACCCTTGCATGGCGACCATGCACACCGAAAGCTCGGGTGCCATGGTTGACCCGAGCTTGAGGCCGTTAATGGCGGCCGGCCGTCCGGCGATCCCCGACGACAGGGACATGGCCAGAGCTTCTCAAAAGCTTGCTAGAAAACTTGTGGTGCTGTTCTTTGCACCTTAAAAGTAACAATAGCAAAGTTGCCATTGTTGAAGAAAGCTTGAAATGGAGCTTTGCTCCAACCGTGCCGCAGCCGTGCTCTGTCGCCGGACTTGGGTATGAAAAGTTTCAGTGAGATGAGGGGCACCTGTTGGTGTTTTTGGTTGGGTCCCAGAACCACTGTAGGAATGGTCACGATTTTCCATGCAATAGGCTCATCTTCTTCCTTGAGCTCCGGCCAACCCAAGCTTTTAGCTTGCTCCAAGTTGAGGGGAAATGCTCCTGCAACTTGGAGGATCATTTCCTTCCAAGTTGGAAGCCCCCAGATGCTGTGGTTGCAGAGAATGGCTGCGGCAATGTGCAAGTGTGTGTGTGTGTGAGTTCTGCACATAAGGTGTTTGCTTAAATGTCTCAATGAAAAAAATGTTGGAATTAGGATTCACAGTAAATATGAAAGTTGCTCAAATACCTTCCCTCAGCTTGGTGCTCACCTCAGATCAAAGGGATTCTGTGTGGAATGAAAGTTGGAGCAAGATGAACTTGTATGTTTGCAAGATGATGGATCTTCTTGATCCAGTAGATCTGGGCTGCAACTAGGGTGAGCCCTGTGATCCTTGCACTATTTAGAGACACTTTTATATATAAAGTTTAATCAGAAGAGGAACAGATTAAAAGTTGTAGATAAATCTACCTTTAAGAGTAATGTTTAAATAAAACAATGCTCCGGGCTGTTTGCGAAGCCGCGACAGTGTGCCCTAGGCTAATTTGGGGTCACTGGACGCGATGCTCGCGTCAGATTTGGTGTTTGAAGTCCCGGAGAAATAAAAATGCATTTTGGCTATGTTAGAGAGGAATTTTAAGGCCCGAAGTTTGCCTCGGGTTCCGTGCTGCCACAAATTGGTGAGCACGGTGTTCAGCAAGACAAGTGTCACCTGCTGGAAGTGACGGTTCGTCAAAATTAAATTTTAGTTGAAAGAACGAGCAAAAACAGTGCTCAAAACGGCCTTAAAATGTGAATTCTAGAAAAGGTTAAGTTAAAAGGGGTCAATTAAATTCTGAACAATATATATATATATATATATATATATATATATATATATATATATATATATATATATATATATATCTGATTCAGGTGTTCCAGTAGATCTTCGAGTTAGTTGCAGATCCGGTCTTTTCGCCTGCGTTTTGACAGGTGGGTTATCTTCGGTCCGGGCTTTATCATTTCGGCCCTCGGTGTACGGTATTGGTTGGACTCCTGTTTTTGTCAATCTAAGTTATATTAGAGCCTATCTGCCTTTGATATATATATTGCTTTGACTGTTTGGTCATTAGTTGCACTCCTATGCTTGATTATTATATTGATCTATTGATGCTTGAGCCTGCCATTCCTTTGATTCAGTTGTTTACTACTTCATGCCTACTTCATGCCTGCTTATGGTTTGTTTTGGTGATCCTTACCTTACGTGATGTTTAAATTGCTCCCAGTGGTTATTTCATTACTCTATACATTGCCATGTTTCCTTGGTTATCTGATAGATGAGCCTGCTTCCTTGTTGTTCACCTGTTATACTGCTAAACACATGACTTTATTAAATAAAATATTTTACCCAAGCTTCGCAGGGTCGCCTGTGTCTGTTCTTGTTTGATAGGACAAGGGCACTGCTCTGCGAGGTTTGTACCCAAAACCTGTTTTAATGATTTTCTTAAAACTGCATGTGTTTGGACAGTATGATTTGGTCTGTAGTTGCTAAACCTGGTTCTATTTCATAATGGCTGTTGATTATATTCCGCATTGTATTCGTTGGTTTATAGATGTTGAGTTTGCTTCCTGATGATCAAATATTACACTGCTGAACACATAATTTTAATCAACTAATGTTTTACCGAACTTTGTAGGGTAGCCTGAGTCTGTTCTTATTTGATAGGACGAGGGCAACGCTCTTCGAGGTTTGGACTTTTCAAAATAGTTTTCTCAAAAAAAAATATGTGTTCAGTTTTGTATGTTTGGTTGGTCTGCCTGATTGAGTTGAGATTTGCTGTTGATCTTATGTTGAGTTGAGATTTGCCTTTGATCTTGCATATGAGTTGAGATTCAGTTGATTTTGCTATTGCATCCCAGTGGGGATTTCCCGGCTTGTTGCCGATTACCCGGTCAGTGGACCGTGAGTTTGAGCATTTGCATTTGATCGCCCGCACCGTTGTACTTCACGAACATCAGCGGAGTCATGACCCGTGTAGATGTTCTTTACCGGTAAAGTGGTTAGCAGTAGCAACCCGTGACCCCTTGTGGGGGGAAATTGCGCCTGAGGGTTTTGTGGAACCAATTTGGTGGCTTGTGGTGCCAGATGGGCAAATTCGCCTGAGGGTTTTGTGGAACCAATATGGTGACTGGTAATTGGGTAATTTGATATATCATTCATTTGATGCATAAGTTGCTTGTAGTTTGCTTTCGCCTTATCTTATGATTCCTGATTTCAGTTTGAGAACATTCATTGTTTGATACTTGCCTATACAATCATTCAGCATGCTTGATTCATTTTATTCCTGTCAAGATTTCTAAGTTGAATTAAGTACAGTTCCATGATTATATATCTGCTTATCCTAACTGTGATCTCCATAATGACTATTTGATTTCCATGTTACTTCCCTGACGATTATCTATAGTTGTTGATCTCTATGTTGCCTATCTGATTATTCTAACCCCTGATTATTACTATCCTCTAGTATTGTATACCAGTAGGTACGATCTGCTATTTCTCGGCTCGTCGTGCCCACTGGGATACACTCCGGTGTGTCTCACACCCTCGGGTGACTGTTTTTCAGGTCGAGCGGGTGTTGAGATGTCGGGACGAATTGGCGAGGTATCGAGATAGATGTTCGACCCTGGACAGCCGTGTACTTAGCTAAAGAGTTTAAAGTGGAAAGATTTTGTAATTTGGGTAAAAGAGTTTTAAATTGTAAAGTTATTGTAAAAGTTAATTTGTTTTATCCTTAGTACGTAGTCAGTACTCTGATTGATTGCCAAGCTAGCCGTGCATATATAGAAAAGGCTTAATCCCCAGTGGGATTGAGACTCTTCTATATATGTGGCGGTCTGTTGCGCCCTGGCTGCTTTTAAACTCTGATTTGAAAAAAAAAAAAAAAAAAAAAAAAAAATTTAGACGCTGGTTTTTAAAGCGTCTAAATTTGTATTACGCAAATGATACCATGGCAGCAAATAACTCCTTTTTTCCTCAACAAATCAGCAACCAAACAGAAAAAAATCCAAATCAGATAGCAAAAGTTTAATTTGTATTACGCAAATGATTAGTATCTATTCAAAGCAGGTAGTTCCATAAAGTACCTAAGATTACATAAGAGAAAAACTGCAGGTTATTCCACATTGTTCCGAAGACTACATAAGAGAAAACACACAATCCCCAAAACAAGCTTTAATCAAAATAATATACAAGTGAAATAAATACGCCAAGCCTTTCTACCTTCTTATGAACCTAGATTGCACCACAAACCCTGGTTGCCCAGAGGCTCACTCAGAACTTTGAACTGTTTTACCCTGGGGCTTTTCACTGGTTGCTTTTACAGCAGAGATGAATCCCAACATCTTGTTCAACGCACTTACGTAGGCACGAACACTGGAAACAACGATATCCATTGCTGCACCACTTCCACTGAAAGATAAGACAAAAGAAATTCATCAGCACAAGGTACAATTGAATACTTTCTGAATCGATTCCTGCAGTAAATAGGGGAAGGACGGACCTGAAAGTGCGATTAAAAGTTAGCGCCATTAAGGCGTGCGTTGAAGTATTGCTGTTATCCCCACTGATGACCACCCGTGTGGTGGCGATCGCATCGATGCCTTCAGTGACGGCATTCATGCTGTATTCTCGAAGAACAGCTGGCACCTATACATAAAAAAAGTTACTATAGAGTAAAATAATTTATTTACTTGAATCAACAGTATTGAGAAAAGATATTAAAGATTATATAAAAGCTTGTGACGTTTCACATCGGGTGTCTGTAACATTGTTATCTGCAATCATTATTGGCGCATGGTTTTTGTTATCTGCAAGCATTATTAGCGCATGGTAAACCTATGACAAAAGGCTGCAGTTTTTGTACAATATTAGTACCACATATAAACCTTCATGGATCCATATAGGAACATTCTATTACTCAACCAATTTCCACATCCTATATCTATACAATGACGATTTTAGGGGCACTTCATCAATGCCAACTGAAAATGGTGAGGCTTAGATATTTTACAACAAATGGGCTTTATTCTATTTTTAGTCCCTTTAATATTAATTTTCATTCAAGACTTGAGAAGCCAAAGTTGGATAGAAAAATATATAAACAAAGTTATCCGCCTCCAGCTTGCGTATCCATCATTCGTTATTAGTAAGCTAAGCACTCACCAGAATGAAAATTAGACAAAAGGAAAAAAAATGCCAGAAATTTTTCCAGCCACACCTGTATTATGCTATCGATGGCTTTGTAAGCAGCATCAACAGGACCTGTTCCAACAGAGCAAGCTATTTTCTCTTCTCCGTCTGAAGCTATTAGTTTCACTGTTGCTGTAGAAAGGCCAAGTGTTCCACAAGTTGCCTGAATGTTGAGACATTAATAGGTAAACATAATCTATAATGCACAAAACTATTCTGGGAGATTTCTTTGAAGCACATATTCACCTGTAGCTCACCAAGGGACCAAATGACCTTAGGCTGAAAAATCTCATCAGATAATAGTGCTTCTATATCTTCATCAGTTATACGCTGCAACCAATTGTATTTGTTGAGTACACAGAACAAAATTGTAAAACTATTAAAAGTGTATTTACATGCATACATACAAAGTCGGTATATTTTCATATGACGATATGCTTACAATGATATATGGGATACTTGTGATTATATCAAATCGACTAGGAAGTCTGTCTACAATCATTTTATCAATAACATTTTACATGTTATGGTTAGAGAGCCTTCAGACTGAACATACAGGACATCACTAGATAGCCGATGAGGCTCATGGATAAGTCACTTCAACTACTACTTAAGTTCCAGCTTTATAAGATATCAGATGAGCAGGGAATCTTGATTTTCACATCTTTTATTGTGTTTGCGTAAACTGATTTGAACTTGCATCGTATTTTCACATTCTGCAAAATTTGTTGCCATTACTATGTGTAAAGAAAAGTATTGAAAGAGCAAAGTGGGCCACATGGAGATGATTGCCTGCTATAGCTTAGCAATTGGGACAACAAGTTAGAAATAAGTAAAGATATGGTTGTTTAGATTGAAGAAGTTAGATTCTACATCGTATTAGAAACGGGAAGAAGTCCTCTTTCTTCTTTTCTTATGAGATAGTTCTGCCCCTTTTCCCTTCTCTTATCACCTCCTTTCCTCAGCTGAGATGCAGGATCACACTGCAGCAAGTATAGAGCAATAATCATCCTTCATTCCAGCACTTCCAATGTATCCAGATTCTCTTATTGGTAGAAAGCTTCAAATTAATCTGATCCCACAGTACTTAGGGTTTACTACATATTAGTTGCTCTAATGTTGATGTTAAGTGAGTCCCTTAAACCCTGTTATCTAGGAGACAATCCTCCATATCATTATCTGTTCTGCACTTTAGTCCGGTTAAATTACTCAAACAAATTTAAAGGCATTTAGAGAAGAGAAGTTCATTTTGCCCCTATGAGGTAGAAAAGTATTCATTCCCAAATCTGTACCTCTCTCTTCCAAAACACCACCTACTTTCCCATTCTCCCTTACCACCTTTCATCCCATTATTCAGAACTGTTGCTAACTTGGGTCTGATAAGTAGACTAGAGGATAATTTAACAGGCTACCTTGTTAATAGGAAGCTTATTATTTATGTGCAGAGATCAAAGATTAGGGACTAAAATATAAAAAAATTAATTTTCATTTTAATCCACTTGAAATTAAATATAACCAAGGTTACATAATTTAGTGACAATGCAAGACTTCAGCTTTTATTTTTCGCTGTATGATTTATCCTACTCTGCTATGAGAGCTATGATATCGGCAATGAAGCAAATAGACGCCCCCAGCCCATACAATGTACAATACCTCATGAACTCACCTTTTTCTTCTCTGCAACCTCTTTGTAACGCCTGAAAAAATCTTCAAATTCTTTCCCACTTAAATCATAACCAAGCTAAAAGGATCAAAAAGTAGCACATGACTCAATAATAAGTGTAATGCCCAAAAAAATACAACCAGTAAAACATATCTACAATTAAATAGTACCTCCAAAAGTTTAGACTTCACAGCATGCCGCCCGCTAAATGAGAGAAAGTAGACAACAATCAATAATCAATCTTCACAAGAAAAGACTCTTTTGTTATGCAAACTAAGAAAAGGAATTAAAGAGCAGTGATACAGTGTTATGATAAAACAATACCATGAAGGCAACTACAAGCAAGCATCATTTAACTAAATCTCCAGTAAATTAAGGAAAAACATGTGCAATATATAGGCTTCCATAAATAAGAAAACGGACTCAAACATACCCTATTGTAGATAACAAATGATATCAATTTGTCATAGCTCAAGGTCTTGGTTCAGTTAACCTCCTTAAGTTCATCTTTAAGGTGGCTTTATCTCATATTCTTTCTTCACCATAATGAAAGCCATAAATAGTGAACTTACGAAGGTTAGGAAATTTATTTTCATCTTCAGAATCCGGACCTACAAGCAAGGATTTCTCGGACAATCAGCACACCACAGCATGCCACAAGCACGCTACTTCCATGTCAGTCCATGTCATGCTACTTCCATGTCATTCAGCACACCATAGCATGGCATGCTCTACTTCCATGTCAGTCCATGTGATACTAATGACTTAGTTTTTTTTAGATTTTGTGTTTTTACAGTCTTTTCTAGTAAATTGATGCAATTACTTGTAATGTCAAGAAAATTCTTGAAAACGATATACTTAATTCATTAAATAGAGGTCTAAAAATTTTATAAAAAAATCCCCCATTAATTCTTACATTAAAATCTTTAGCAGTACAATAAAGCTAACAATGGGTAAATCCAAAAGATCTACTCATTACTAGTCATTAACTCGATCAAATTTTACTATGTGGTTTCAATCTAATTATTGGAGAATGGGGACATCAACCTTTTCTCAGATTATTGGAGATTGGGGCTATCAACCTTTTCTCAGATTATACACAACTGAATCAATCAAATGCCTAAAATGTATAAAGAAGACACTCATGAAGAATTTTTCCAAGCACCTTTTTCTCAAGAGAAAACGAAGTTTTCGTGCAGTACCAGCAGCACGGGTAATTTACCGTGCTGACAACTTATTGGGGGTACCTGGAATCAATAGCTACAAGTATAGGTTCAATGTTTCAGCAGTTTCAGATTAATTTCTGTGTTTCCAACAAAGACTTCAAGGAAAAAAAATACCAACCCCAAACCAAACAAAGAAACAAACATTGATGCACCTGGATATCTAAATATATTAAACTAAGTAATCTTGTTGGATACTTTTGCTAATTTTGAACAGAAATATTTAAAATATGAACAGTTGTGAGTACAAATTACAAAATTGTCAAAGAAAACCCTGAAAAATCATGATTTGCACTACATCCTCCTTGAAACAAACCAATAATCAATTCCTCAAAGCTTACACCTTTACCACTTAACTCCATTCATATTTTCCGCCTAGGAAAATATTGAAGTTCAATTCAAGATAACCCAATTTGCCAATAAATTCACATTTTCTGACAGTTCCTAGCTGGAAAATGTGGCAGGAGATTATGTGCCAACAGGGATTGAAGTGCCGCCCGTGCCGGGGCGGCACGGGCGGCACGTACCGTGCCCTCAATGAGGGGCACGGTACAGGGGGGGTCTCTCACCCCCCCCGTCTCGAGCGGTACCCACAGGGTATCGCTCGAGACAGAGCGATACCCTGTGGGGTATCGCAGGCCGTGCCGGCCCGTGCCGGCCGGCACGGCCCCATTTTCCTTTTTTTTTTTTTTTTTTTGTTTTTTTTTTTTGTTTTTTCTTTATATTGTTTCCATAATTATATATGCATAGTAATTATCCTAGCGGCCCGAGCCCTTCGCTTCCACCACAGACATCCACAAATTTCGAAGTCGCACCGCGAAACCGTCGGCGAACTTGAATCATAATATCGAAGCGATTCTGATTTTGAGTCACAACTAACAAGTATGTTAATTGGTGAGTGTAGTAAGCTATATATAGTCAATATTCATAATTTTTATTCTCTATGAGATATAGTTATTTCTATTCTTTATGAAATATAGTTATTTCTATTTAAAATTTATTTATTATATTGTTATTTCTATTCTCTATGAGATATAGTTGTACTTTATATATTAAAAATAATTATCAGTATGTCAATTGGTAAGTGTAGTAAGCTATATATAGTCAATATTCATAATTTTTTGACTAAACAGTTCAAAACAATATTATAAGAGCTTATTGGGAACAAAAAAAACAAAAAAAAGCCGTGCCAGAGCGTGCCACTGGGAGGTCATGCGTATCCATCGGCACGCAAGCGTGCCACGTGTCGGCACGGGGGCGTGCCGGTACCGTACCGTGCCAGGCGGCGAGCGGCACGCCCCCGTGCCACGGCACTTCGAACCTTGTGTGCCAACAATCAAAATATTGATAAAGTTAAATGTAAGTTTTAATTACAATTATTTTAGGTGAGTCTTCTCCATTTTAGCTTTACCTAACTCAATTTTAAATAATATTACATTAGGAATTAATTTGGTAAATAGCCATAGGATGTTAAATTGCAATTGATGGAAAAGAGGAACATTGACCAATCATGTAAATTTTAGGAAAAGCTAGCTATGAATTTAAAGAATGTAAATTTGGATGATTGAGAAGCTCAAAATAAAAACTTCATAAAGTGGAGATAATTATACAACATAAAATTTGGCACTCTAATGAGGAAAAAAGCAGTTGATAGACTAAATAAAACACTTTATGTCTACTATGTAGAACTATCTTCATTTTTATGCATTATCCTTGGTATTATTATTCAAGCTGCATAACCACCTACAGTAGCCTGCCTCCTACAGAATATGAACATATTTCATAACCTTGTATGTAGAATTTTGAAAAAATAATCATCCATAGAAATACAGTGATATTAGCAGATATAGTTTAATATTACAATAGATGGAAATTCTAGAAAAAAAACTTGGATAAAGTCTATGGAATACAGGGCACTTGGTACCTAAGCTTTCCAAGCACAATACCACATTCATTAGAACGAACTAAACCAATGTCTTCAGGTGAAATAATTTCATAAGTTTCTTTATTTTTAAGCATTCCATCCTGCAAAAAGAAAATAATGAAACAGTATTGAAGATGAAAAAAATTATGCCACAGGAAGAAATAGTAATAATGTTCATAGTGTGTACAAGCTAAAATGCATCGAGGAGCTCATATAAAACAAAATAACAATACGACAAGACAAGTTTGTGCAGTTCAACAAAACTTGTAAAGAGTTAAAATCAAAAGTGATTTGACACGAGCTAGATTAAGGTATCAGACAGTCATCAGAATAAATTGATAAATTAAAATATAAGGAGAGAGCAAAAAAGATAGTATACTCAAGACAGTAGAAGTAATAGCCAGAACATGTCACAGTCCCCAAGGGCAGTGTTTAATCAGGAGTCAAGACAACCAGGGTGATTCATAGACATACAGGAAATTCAGCATTGAAGTATCTACAAGAAATTCACATCTAACAGGTCGCAAGTGTTTCTTGAGCTCATTTATAAATCCGACCTTCATGCCATATCAACAGTTTATAGGAAAATGTCAATCGAAACCATTTGGACAATTATTCTATGCTCCATCCATCTTCCTTCTTTCATTAATTCAGGTTGTTGAACTTCCCCTTCTTCCGCACAGAACTTAGATCCTTACAAAAGGATAGATGGCCGAAGAAAGTGAAGCATATATATCAGATAAACTACAGAGTTTTGTTCCTATTGAAACATATCTGCATTAATTGGGGAGCGGTGGGAGGGATGGGTGGGTGATACAAGATATTATGGTTACTGGAAAGAGACCGTCAAATAAGTACCAAAGACTAGCGCAAAAGACAGTGGTCTATATATTGGAATATGAACCAACATATGGGGCTGCATATGTGACTGAACAAGCAGTTTGGGGCACTAAATGCACCCATACATAGCATATGGGCGAATCGCATATGCGGCGCATATAGGGTGTTATATGCGTTACGAGTATGCAGTCCATATGCGGCCGCACATGCGGTGGGCAACTGCTCCTGCAGGTTTTTTAAAACTGAGTTTTTGGGCAATTAAGCTTATAAAAATTGTTAATTGTAACTACAGCTATCCAAAAATTTTATTTGTGAAATTAGGCCAAAATGGTGAATGATGTACCACTTTTTAGAAAGCGGTGCTAAAAGCACTAAATCATTAACCACATTTATGTAAATTATATTTTTCCTAAGTTCGAACTCCTAAAGATGTATACTGTTTTCAAAGCAGTAAATGGTTTGCCGTTTTTACAAGCACTACAAACAAATTTAATATTTTGAATTAAGCGGTGAACGATTTGCTGCATTTAGAAACTAGTGATTTGTTCACCACTTAGGCCTAATTTTGTAAATAATTTTTTCAAACAACTACTTTATAAATACAATATTTTATAAGCCTATTTATAAAAAAAAAAAAAAAAAAAAAAAAAAAAAAGGCTAAATTATAGAAAACTCCCCTATAATATCCCACTTTTTCACTTTGCCCCCCTATCTTTCAAAAACCTATATTTTGCCCCCTCGTAATTACGGCATTATCTTTAGGGGGAATCGAGATAACACAAACATCCAAAAACTCTCACAAGTTGCTAGTCTATAGGATTAAGACCATATAAAAATTGATATGGTGACTTTCCTTTAAGAACGGTAAGAGAGGGCAAGCGATTAGTAAGAAAAACAACTTGCATTAGGGCATCTGCCCAAAACCAAGAAAGCATACAAGAATGGAAAAAGAATGGTTCTCACTACATTTATCAAATGTATGTGTTTGCGCTTAGCTAAACCATTCTATTGTAGTGTGTGAGAGCAAGAAATACGATGAATAATACCAGTTTGATGAAAAAGAGATGAAAATTTCTCATTGACAAATTCTTTTCCTCCATCAGATCAGAAAATCTTAATTTGCTTATCAAAAATATTTTCAATCATACCCTTAAATTCAACAAATTCATCAAAAACCTCATTTTTATGTTTCAAAAGATATATCCACGAGTAATAAGTAAAATCATCCACGAAAACAACATAATATTTATAATCAGAGGTAGAAGAAATAGGTGATTGCCAAATATCAAAATGAATTAAATGAAATGGAGAAACAGACTGAGATTGTGATTTATTAAATAGCGGTTTAACATGTTTACTGACATAACGAGAATTGCAATGAGAAATCTTAACTTCAAACTCCCCTAAAAAATTATTATCTTTAACAAATTTAGATAAAACATCTAAAATTGGATGCCCTAATCTTTTATGGCATAAGTCACCATTATTAACTTTTGAGGCAACAAAAGCACCTCTATCTCTATTTCTAATACTTGCAACTATTGATCATAAGGAAAAAAGTGAAGTTCCTGAACAACGGTATCGGAAGAGCTCATTCCCTATTTCCTTGTCCTTCACACAAAAACCAGCATAATCAAATTCAAAGGAGTTATTATCAGTACAAATTTTCAAACAAAGAGCAAGTTGTTCTTAATCTGAGGAACAACAAGAACATTTTTGAGACAGAAGGATTTGGATGAAATATTCAAAATAAATTCACATGTATGAATAATAGGTAGCAAATGACCCTTACCAACAAATATTTTATCTATTCCTAAGTAAGACTTAGAATCAAAAAGTATACCCTGCATCTGATGTCATGTGATTGGGCGCTCCAGTGTCAAGGTACCATACCTCCTCAAAAGGCTCTTGAAGTCTCGTGGTAGCAAAAGTTTGCGGTATGTCATCCACAATAAAAATATAGTTGTGCCTCTGCCTACACTTAAGAGCAGTGTGGTTGAAGTGACCACAGATTTGACACTAAATCCCAGTGCGAGGCATCATTGGTTCAAGACTATACTGAAGAAGTTGTTGAGGCATAGGTGAGTATTGTCTAGGATGCATAGGTTGTGTAGGTGAAAAATATTGAAACAGTGCTTCTCCATGCTATCCATGCCAAGGCTGTGGATGACGACCACCTGGCTGTCCTTGTTCTCCTGTTCCTCGTCCATGGTTTACATATAGGGTACTAGAATCTCTAGAAGTGGACATAGTATGGCTCGAATGACGTTGCACTTCTATTTGCTCTTGCAACAGAAGAGGACGAAGCAAATCAAAAATCGGTTTGGTTCTGTGAGTATTCAATGCACTCACAAAACTCGATACTCTTCTGGGGGCCCTACCAAAACGGTCATCACAAGATTGTGGTCGGACTCGCCTTCCCCGATGGCTAGAAGTGTGTCTCCAATAGATTTGACCTTCTGCATATACTCAAACATAGTCATTGACTCATTCTTAATGCTACACAATTCCACCTTTAGAGAAAAGACAGTAGAGGCGGTTTTGTCAAAGAAGTAATTTTCAATGAAGACCTAGGCATCGCGAGCTAAATTCAGCAAATTGGATATCACCATCTAAAGAATAGAAAAGGATAATGTTGCATTGATCCATAAGAGGATTGTTGTAACACCACAATAGTCCCACATCGAATAAAAAAAAAAATCTGATTGGAAATATATAAGACCACGGACGCTAATAATAATAACTAGGCTAAAACATTTTGGGTCGGTGGTATGGGCCCAACAAGTTATTATTGTGTAACACTTCCAGGATTTGGATTAATCCTATATATAAGGTATAAATAGGGCTAAACCTCTTAATCCGGTTATAACATTTTGAGCAGTGGCTAGACCCAAAAGGTTAAGAGAGTTAAGCGTGCTAGAGCGAGAGTAGTTCTAGGATGGGTGACCCCCGAGAAAGTTGGGGCGTCGCAGTTGGTATCAGAGCCAATCACAAGCCAGAAATGTGAGATGAGTCTCAGCTAAACAAGGATTATACAGCGGGCGAGCACAGCTCCCCGGCTGATAACCGTTGTGGGTGGAGCGTGGCTCCCAACAAGATCGGTTAAAGCTAGCAAGATGAGTCTCACATCGCCTGGTACTTGCGAGTGTGTCTGAGCCTGACAAGTACGTCAGGGCTTAAAGGGGGAAAAATGTAACACTCCCATGATTTGGATTAATCCCATATATAAAGATATAAATAGGACTAAACCTCTTAACCCGGCTATAGTATTTTGGGCGGTGGCTAGGCCCAAGAGGTTAAGAGAGTTAAGCGTGCTAAAGTTAGAGTAGTTCTAGGATGGGGAACCCCCAGAGAAGTTGAGACGTCACATATTGCTAGCGGGTCGAGTCGTTATAATTAATATCAGAGATGAATACCAGCCGGAAGTGTGAGAGCTAAGTGTTATGTGGGACAAAGTGCTACACCATGGATTTGGTAGGAGCCACCTTTTGAACCCGCAGAAGCCACCTCTAGAATCTCACATCGTCTGGTATTTCTGATCTATGCCTGTGATCTAGTTTGGACCTGTCAAGGACGTTAAGATCTAAACGAAGGGAGTCTGTAACACCCTAATAGTCCCACATCGAATAGAAATGGAATTCTGATTGGAAATATATGAGGTCACGCACACTAATAATAATAACTGGGCTTAAGCATTTTGGGTCGGTCGTCTGGGCCCAATAAATTATTATTGCTAGCGGGTAGGGTCGTTACAATTATAGTATCCTCTATTTCCCATTGTAAATAATAAGGATTGGTGCTAGCTTTTTTTCGACCTCTACCATCCGAGATGGTGGTACACCCATTCCATCAACGTGTGAGGCTACTCCGAAGCTTTTCAACACGTTGAAAAACACCTGTTTCCAAGCCAATATGTAGTGTCTCAGATAGCTCTATAGGAATAAGCGCCTTGATATTCATCACAGGTAGAGAAAAAATATTAGCCGCCATCAAAATAATTAAGATGAAGGGAACAAGGAATAACTCTGCGGCAGCAGCAATTAAAGAAACAAAAAACAACACTGACAAAATACCCTAGAGAAAACCAGCAAGTAATAACCACAAATCCAACAACTACAAAACCGTAGTTAGGGTTTTGAGAATGTAGATGAGTATAGCCGGCTACAGGATCAGCACTAGTAGAGAAGAAAGAGCGGCGTACTGTAGTAAATATTGTAGCGGCAATACTATAGCGGCGATACTATAGCAAAATAATATAGCAGCAGTACTGTAGCAAAAATTGTAGCAACGGTAGAACGATAATAAAGAGGCAGAAGAAAAACTTGCGACGAAAAAAAAGTTAGAAGGATGACAGCTCTGTTGATTTTCTCTAGAGGAATTGTGGTTTTGATACCATAAAAGATTTGAGTAAAGCTGTAAAGGACCCCTCTAGGATTTCCATTGAATATATAGAAAACACAATTATAAAAAACACCTTATAGTACAGGTTGTGTTAAACTAGACCTTGTACAAGTAAAATACAAATGACAATAGCACTAATCACATAAATGCATTATTACCTAGACTCTAACATGTCTTTGCATTTTTTGGGTTCTTTTTGAACTTTTTTTAGAGAAAAAAGTTATATAATGGTTTTTTGAACTTAAAACATGTAGATCTTATAAATCTACTAACTTTTTGGTGCAAATAGATGGCCAATTGCGTAATTAGACCAATTTGTTTTGAAGTAACACGGGATTAATAGTGGTAGTGTCTTCCTGTAAGTTTTTCTATTATGACTCTAAATTCGTCTTTGTGAGTGTACTTTCATATCATATTGTATCCTTGATTTATTAAGATGTTTATTACTCTTTTCACGCTAAACTTCGTAAAATATTAACATTTGGACTATTTTTGAATGTATTAGAGACATTAAAGCACTCTCTGAGGAACTTATTTTTCATGAAAAACTAATAAAAAAAATCCGTGCCAAACTATGCCAATATACCAGTTGGCACAGGGTATGTCGCTGTGCCGTGCCATGACTTTGGCATGACGACACGCCCCATAACACTTGCATGGCAATCCTTTCTACTATTTTAATAGCTAAACCACATATACAACAACAATATGCGCCCGTATACCATGTATGCACTATGTGATGAGCTGATTGCCTGCACACCACAAAACACTTTTTGGAACATTAATAAAAGCAAATGAGGAAGCCACATACCCTCTAGACCTTGCGATAATGAACATATGCAAGTTCATTTTTTAAATACAAAAAAAGATACTTTTGCAGAATTGTTAACAAGAAAGATATCCTACAAACCTCACAAAATAATTAAATCCTCATCTTGGCCTTGTGAAGTCTCCCCCTTATATTTAGCTTAGTCGTAATGAGAGAGAACTGAAGATCACAGCTCGATGTTTTTGGTCCGAATAAAAACAATTTACCAATATCAAAAATAACAATCAGCACAATAGATCACAGCTCGATGTTAAATCCTTCTGGAATCCATACATAATATATTATTAGAAGTTTAGAACCTGAAGGATATGTCACAGTATGATATTATCCAAAGTAAGAACATACAAAGGACTATTTCACTAGTACAAGTTCACTTACATTTCCATGTTCCAAAGTATTGGAGATCTGAAGATTTACCTGATGAATACCACTTTCATGAGCAAAAGCATTAGCACCAACAATAGCTTTGTGTGGTTGTACATGCAGTCCAGTATACTCCTGTACCTGTATACAAGAAACCATGTCATGTTAATGTATAAGCTAGAAAGTAGATTCACCGAAATTCCCAACAATCATAAGCGTTGAATTTTACCATCTTGCTTGTCAAAGAAATATATTGTGTGCTGATTCCTGTATATACCCCGCCCATGAGTTCCTTGTGGAGCTTTATGGCCATGACAACCTGCATAGAGAGATTGAAGGCTGAAATAAAGTTGAGAAAAGGTAAAAAGGGAAACCAATAACATAACAAGGATTTGAATGCTGCAGTGGAACCACAAGCATATGCAGTTGCTGGCATGATGTGACACGTGCCACATGCATGGCCCATGTCGTTGTACGGTACAACATAGCAACACAGAGCATGCCGAAACCATTTCGGCACACTCCGCGTGCCGCACCACTTGCGCACTGGCACACATGCACAAATGTTTTAGAGTGCTTTAATATCTCTAATGGCTATAAAATTAGCTTATGTGATATATTTCATACAATTTAGAAAGAATATGGTCATAAGAATCTTAATAACAGAAAAAATGAAAACAAATATGCATGAAACAATTCTGAAGTCATAAGTGGGTATATATTTGTCGAAAAGCACTACCAGGGTAAATTCATTTGATATAAAAAAAATAAGTAAATAAATAATTGAGGAAGATCTTCTTATTTGTAATTTTTCACTAAAATTTGGTCTTATTATGGAATGGAACTCTCCTGTTGCTTCAAATGTTAACAAATTTAAAAGATCTACCTATTTCAAGTATAGAAAAACCTTTATAAAACATTCACCTCCAAAAAATTCAAAAACCACGAAAAACTAAAAAGAAAAAAACATTTTGGCACGACCCCATGCAACATGCCGGCACAGCATCAGCATGATATGGCACAAGTACAACACATACACACTAGATTCTATGCCAGAATTAGCTCAGTGGCTCATGATGCGGAGTAGCCATGGCAATGCCAACCCATGCTACATCTTTTCAATGCCCAGGGCTCTTTCGATCTTCAAATGCAGCAGAGAAATGGACTTCAAAGATCCAAGGACTTCAATGATGGTACCAACATGTTTAGGGTTTTAGACTGGCTGCTCAATAAAAGAGGAGCATGACAAAACAGATGACCAATGTCCAGTAAAGTTGGGCTTATACTCACTATTCAAATGAGCGTCTACTTAACTTACGCTATAAAGAGGGAGTTCTGACTCTGTATTCTAACTTGGGCAGTGGTAACACAAACCCAAATTTTTAAACAGTTTTTACTTCACAAACCTAAACACTAAATTAGGCCCTTATTGCCACTTCTTTGAAAGGCCATCTTAGAGCTCTGTAGCAAGCCATATTGCATTGCAGCACAGACGATGAAGGTCAGCCTCCACTGACCTTACGTTGCACAGCATAAGGAAACACAAGAGGCACCTCCAAGCACCAAAAGAAGTTACCAGTACCATGGCAACAAGCTGGTAGAAAGATATAACAAGATTGTCACACCGTAGCATAAACAATTTGGCAAATCCTTTAACATAGGTACAAAAGCAGAGAGCATAGAACAATGATTTGATAGGATGAAACAAGCGTAAAATTGTAAATGTTTGTTATATGATTAATACATTCACCAAAATAAAACAAAATCACCCCATTAAAGCTGCCTAAGTTTTCAAAAGATCATACGTAAAACTTATACTCTATTATGCTATTGAACTTAAGGCCTGTGCGGCGATATTGTATAGTGATGTTCAACGAAGTGTTATTTCCATAGTGCAATTAGGAGAAACACTATGTTAAAATTCCTCAACAAGTTCTAAAGCTCCAAATTGGAGCTTCAACTTTGGGAGTCAAAATCTCATTTTAGCTTCGTGACTCAATGGAAGCTTGAAACTTCTGCTAAAAGCTCCACTACAGGATGTAGTAGCTAAAAATGAAAGCAAAGCAAGGCGAAACAGGCATCCAAAAAAGATGATGTTAATTTTCTATCATTCTCTCTCCCTATCCATCCCTTGAAATTCAAACCAAACAGGAGAAAATGATTCTCTTCTACTTTTCTCATTTTTCCTATCCAATTCTCTCCATCCAAACATACTATTACTGGTATAATATTCAAACCTATTTTCTGAACAAGAAAGATATGGCCTTTAGACAAAGTTGGTCAAAGAGACTGACCATACAGTGAATGTTACACACCAAAAGTGTGCAAGACTCTTTTGCCATTTTTAAACAAAAATAACAAAATAGCTACAGTGGCTACATTTCAAACTCAAAAGAGATTTTCACAAAAGAAGAGAAATCAACGGTAACCATTCTAGGTCTTGTAAGAGGATCATTGATTAAACTAAAAGAATCAAGAGCAAAAAAGGCTATATAAAAAAACCAAAAGAAAAACAAAGCATTAAAATTACAGAAGAACAATGCGTTAAAAAAATAATAATAATAAAGAACAAGGAATCACAAAAAATAAAAATCCAGCTAATTGGATAACAAAAAAAGGATTCAGATTGTTAAAAAATTGAATTAAATGGCGTTCTTAAAAAAAAACTAAGCAGCATTTCACATTTCTATATGAATAAATTGTCAATTATACCTACTTGGAATCTAAGTGTCAACTCAATTTCACTTGATTCCTCTACAAACACTCAAATATGACGGGAAAATGCAAATCAATGCTTCACATTTTCAAAGACCAGACTAGGTTCCTGAAAAGACTTGGATACAGTAATAATAGTTTATGAACAAAGCATAGTACTTGCTTCCACACGGATTAAGCAGCTTTGCTAGATTGCCTTACATCTAATTCAAGCTATTAATGGTTTTCAATCGTTTTGCGCATTAAGTAATCAGGTTTATGTCATTTGCTCAAATTGTCATTACACCCTTGGTGAAATATTAAATATTTGGACCACATTGTATAACAAACAGATTTTAGGTTCTAAACTACCAGAGCTTGGAAGTTTAAGAAGCTCAGAGCAATCACAGACAAGTTCAAGGTCCAGTGTTTTGTTTCATCCTTCCACAAACAACCAACAACACAAAATTGAAAAATCATATTCTTCTTCTAGACTAGCTTAATGCCGAAGAGGCTTTTTGGCTGCTTGCATTTTAACCTACATTGCAAGTACAACTACAGAAAAGTAAAAATTCCATTTGGTTTGTTGTAGTTGCATCTACATACAGCACATAGGCCTACACCCCTGTTTGAGGTAAAAAAAAAAAATTATATAAAAAAAAGGGAGGGGAAAGATTATGGTTGGTCCCTAATATTGATTTGTCTGTATAAGCCCCGTATAAGCCCAAAATTTTTAACATATTAATAATTTGGGTCCAACAAATTCAATTCTTTAATAGGCCATTTGTGAATACAAGCTTGGGTTATTTGTGAACACAAACTTATAGGTCTCATCAAAGCACCGTCAATTTTTATGGTTTACCAAACAAGTCGGATCCTATTTTTGTGCCCAGCGGGACTTACGCTATAGTAAAATTTTTTTTCAAAAAAAATTATATTCAAATTGAATTTTGAATTTTGAATTTTGAATTTTGAATTTTCAATAAAATTTCAAAATATTTTTCAACCGACTTATCCAAATTCATATTCAAATCTCCAATCAAATTTTAAAATATCTCTCAATTCAATTTCGAACTTTCCTCGTTCATTAATCGTTCAATTTTGAAATTTGAACATATCTTTTCAATTTTGAAATTTGAAATTTAAAATTCGAACATATTCAATTTTAAAATTTGAATTTTGAAATTTGAACATATCTTTTCAATTTTGAAATTTGAAATTTAAAATTCGAACATATTCAATTTTAAAATTTGAATTTTGAAATTTGAACATATCTTTTCAATTTTGAAATTTAAAATTTAAAATTCAAACATATTCAATTTTAAAATTTGAATTTTGAAATTTGAACATATCTTTTCAATTTTGAAATTTGAAATTTAAAATTCGAACATATTCAATTTTAAAATTTGAATTTTGAAATTTGAACATATCTTTTCAATTTTGAAATTTAAAATTTAAAATTTGAACATATTCAATTCTAAAATTTGAATTTTTAATTTGAACATATTTTTTCAAGTTTGAAATTTGAAATTTAAAATTCGAACGAGGTTCCCACGTATTTTCCTCAACGAACCAACGAACGTCGTTTCTCAACGAAACCACGTTTTCTCGCTAACCCCTCAACAAACCCAACGAATCCCATACGATATTTCTCTACCCCTCCCTACTATAAAAAGGAGAGATTTTCCTTCACCGTTGGACAATTTTTTTTTCTATATTTTTCCACCACAAAAAAAGAACGTCCGATATTGTCCCATATTCCCACCACAAAAAAGAAAAAAAATCCGTCCCTCATCCTCAAGCGCCGATCGACTCCAACACCTCCGGTCAACTTCCTCATTCGCCAATCGACTCCAACACCTCCGGTCAACTTCCTCATCCGCCGATCGACTCCAACACCTCCGGTCAACTTCTTCAACCTCCTCCGGTCAACTCCTTCGATCAACTTCCTCGTCACCCGCAATCAACTTTCTCAGCTCTTTCTTTTGGACGTATTTCTCAGGTAAGAATATAAAAAAAAAATAATAATAATAATAAATAAAGAAAATAAAAAAATAAAAAAAAATAAAAAAAATAATTTCTTTGAAAGCCGGTTTGGGAACTCTGCGGACGAACCTTACTTCAGGCTGAAAAGAAAGAAAAAAAAAAATAAAAGAAAAAAAAAATTTCTTTGAAAGCCGGTTTGGGAACTCTGCGGACGAACCTTACTTCAGGCTGAAAAGAAAGAAAAGAAAAAGAAAAAGAAAAAAAATAAATAATTTCTTTGAAAGCCGGTTTGGGAACTCTGCGGACGAACCTTACTTCAGCTGAAAAGAAAAAGAAAAGAAGAAAGAAAAAAAAAAAGAAAAAGAAAAATAAAAAGAAAAAATAAATAAATAAATAATTTCTTTGAAAGCCGTTTGGGAACTCTGCGACGAACCTTACTTCAGGCTGAAAAGAAAGAGAAAAGAAAAAAAAAAAAGGAAAAAGAAAAAGAAAAAGAAAAAGAAATAATAAATAATTTCTTTGAAAGCCGGTTTGGGAGCTCTGCGGACGAACCTTACTTCAGGCTGAAAAGAAAGAGAAAAGAAAGAAAGAAAAAAAGGAAAAAGAAAAAGAAAAAGAAAAAAATAAATAATTGCTTTGAAAGCCGGTTTGGGAACTCTGCGGACGAACCTTACTTCAGGCTGAAAAGAAAGAAAAGAAAGAAAAAAAAAAGAAAGAAAAAAAAGAAAGAAAAAGAAAGAAAGAAAGAAAAAAAAGGAAAAAGAAAGGAAAAAAGTCAACAACGGATGATTTCTTCGTACATCCGAACTCAAGATAAGTCAAAGTGGATTCCCTTCGGGACCTAAATCAATTACAAGACAAAAGGGATTGAACCCTAAGATAAGCCAAAGTGGATTCGGATCCCAAATATAAAGCGGATTTCCTTCAGATCCCAAGTCAAATAAAATAAAATAAAATAGACTTCTTCGAATCCCAAATAATTTCAAAAAGGGCCCCACATCAAAATAAAATAACGGTACTTGCTCCTGACCCCAAATCAAAGATTAGTGGATTGATTCGGATGCCAAGTCAAAATATAAATAAAAGGGATGGAATCCCGAGATAAGATTAATGAATTTCCTTTCTCGGATCCCAAATAATTTCAAAAAATAGAAACTTTCTCGGATCCCAAATAAATAAGAGAAAAAAAAGAAATTTTATTCAGACGCCAAATAAAATAAAATAAAAGGGGATCCACAGTCGGTTTCAAATAAGATTCAATTGGATCTAATCAACTTGGAACCTAAGTCCGATTCAAAGGCTCACCTCATATGCAGGCCTCAAATTTATCCATACGAAAATAAGACCCAATCCATATACGGATCTCAAATCCAATCCACATATGACATAGGCCCAATCCATATACGGGTCCCAAATCCAATCCATATACGGGTCTCAAATCCAATCCACATACGGATCCCAAACCCAATCCACATACTGTCCCAAATCCAATCCACATACGGATCTCAAATCCAATCCACATATGACATAGGCCCAATCCATATACGGGTCCCAAATCCAATCCATATACGGGTCTCAAATCCAATCCACATACGGATCCCAAACCCAATCCACATACGGATCTCAAATCCAATCCACATACGGATCTCAAATCCACTCACATATGACATAAGGCCCAATCCATATATGGGTCCCAAATCCAATCCACATACGGATCTCAAATCCACTCCACATATGACATAAGGCCCAATCCATATTCGGGTCCCAAACTCAGTCCACATACGGATCTCAAATTCACCCCACATATGACATAAGGCCCAATCCATATACGGGTCCCAAATCCAATCCATATACGGTCCCAATCCAATCCATATACGGGTCCCAAATTCAGTCCACATACGGATCTCAAATTCAATCCACATATGACATAAGGCCCAATCCATATACGGGTTCCAAATCCAGACCATATATGGGCACTGAATCAAAT
>CM054938.1:19935728-20100728 GCA_029168755.2 Tillandsia fasciculata | reverse complement strand
TTAACATATTAATAATTTGGGTCCAACAAATTCAATTCTTTAATAGGCCATTTGTGAATACAAGCTTGGGTTATTTGTGAACACAAACTTATAGGTCTCATCAAAGCACCGTCAATTTTTTTGGTTTACCAAACAAGTCGGATCCTATTTTTGTGCCCAGCGGGACTTACGCTATAGTAAAAAATTTTTTCAAAAAAAATTATATTCAAATTGAATTTTGAATTTTGAATTTTGAATTTTGAATTTTCAATAAAATTTCAAAATATTTTTCAACCGACTTATCCAAATTCATATTCAAATCTCCAATCAAATTTTAAAATATCTCTCAATTCAATTTCGAACTTTCCTCGTTCATTAATCGTTCAATTTTGAAATTTGAACATATCTTTTCAATTTTGAAATTTGAAATTTAAAATTCGAACATATTCAATTTTAAAATTTGAATTTTGAAATTTGAACATATCTTTTCAATTTTGAAATTTGAAATTTAAAATTCGAACATATTCAATTTTAAAATTTGAACATATCTTTTCAATTTTGAAATTTAAAATTTAAAATTCAAACATATTCAATTTTAAAATTTGAATTTTGAAATTTGAACATATCTTTTCAATTTTGAAATTTGAAATTTAAAATTTGAACATATTCAATTCTAAAATTTGAATTTTTAATTTGAACATATTTTTTCAAGTTTGAAATTTGAAATTTAAAATTCGAACGAGGTTCCCACGTATTTTCCTCAACGAACCAACGAACGTCGTTTCTCAACGAAACCACGTTTCTCGCTAACCCCTCAACAAACCCAACGAATCCCATACGATATTTCTCTACCCCTCCCTACTATAAAAAGGAGAGATTTTCCTTCACCGTTGGACAATTTTTTTTTCCATATTTTTCCACCACAAAAAAAGAACGTCCGATATTGTCCCATATTCCCACCACAAAAAAGAAAAAAAATCCGTCCCTCATCCTCAAGCGCCGATCGACTCCAACACCTCCGGTCAACTTCCTCATTCGCCAATCGACTCCAACACCTCCGGTCAACTTCCTCATCCGCCGATCGACTCCAACACCTCCGGTCAACTTCTTCAACCTCCTCCGGTCAACTCCTTCGATCAACTTCCTCGTCACCCGCAATCAACTTTCTCAGCTCTTTCTTTTGGACGTATTTCTCAGGTAAGAATATAAAAAAATAATAATAATAATAAATAAAGAAAATAAAAAAATAAAAAAAAATAAAAAAAAATAATTTCTTTGAAAGCCGGTTTGGGAACTCTGCGGACGAACCTTACTTCAGGCTGAAAAGAAAGAAAAAAAAAATAAAAAGAAAAAAAATAATTTCTTTGAAAGCCGGTTTGGGAACTCTGCGGACGAACCTTACTTCAGGCTGAAAAGAAAGAAAAGAAAAAGAAAAAGAAAAAAAAAAAAATAATTTCTTTGAAAGCCGGTTTGGGAACTCTGCGGACGAACCTTACTTCAGGCTGAAAAGAAAAGAAAGAAAGAAAGAAAAAAAAAAAAAGAAAAAGAAAAATAAAAAGAAAAAAAAAATAAATAAATAATTTCTTGAAAGCCGGTTTGGGAACTCTGCGGACGAACCTTACTTCAGGCTGAAAAGAAAAGAAAAGAAAGAAAAAAAAAAGGAAAAAGAAAAAGAAAAAGAAAAAGAAATAAATAAATAATTTCTTTGAAAGCCGGTTTGGAGCTCTGCGGACGAACTTACTTCAGGCTGAAAAGAAAGAGAGAAAGAAAGAAAGAAAAAAAGGAAAAAGAAAAGAAAAAGAAAAAAATAAATAATTGCTTTGAAAGCCGGTTTGGGAACTCTGCGGACGAACCTTACTTCAGGCTGAAAAGAAAGAAAAGAAAGAAAAAAAAAAGAAAGAAAAAAAGAAAGAAAAAGAAAGAAAGAAAGAAAAAAAAGGAAAAAGAAAGGAAAAAAAGTCAACAACGGATGATTTCTTCGTACATCCGAACTCAAGATAAGTCAAAGTGGATTCCCTTCGGGACCTAAATCAATTACAAGACAAAAGGGATTGAACCCTAAGATAAGCCAAAGTGGATTCGGATCCCAAATATAAAGCGGATTTCCTTCAGATCCCAAGTCAAAATAAAATAAAATAAAATAGACTTCTTCGAATCCCAAATAATTTCAAAAAGGGCCCCACATCAAAATAAAATAACGGTACTTGCTCCTGACCCCAAATCAAAGATTAGTGGATTGATTCGGATGCCAAGTCAAAATATAAAATAAAAGGGATGGAATCCCGAGATAAGATTAATGAATTTCCTTTCTCGGATCCCAAATAATTTCAAAAAATAGAAACTTTCTCGGATCCCAAATAAATAAGAGAAAAAAAAGAAATTTTATTCAGACGCCAAATAAAATAAAATAAAAGGGGATCCACAGTCGGTTTCAAATAAGATTCAATTGGATCTAATCAACTTGGAACCTAAGTCCGATTCAAAGGCTCACCTCATATGCAGGCCTCAAATTTATCCATACGAAAATAAGACCCAATCCATATACGGATCTCAAATCCAATCCACATATGACATAGGCCCAATCCATATACGGGTCCCAAATCCAATCCATATACGGGTCTCAAATCCAATCCACATACGGATCCAAACCCAATCCACATACTGTCCCAAATCCAATCCACATACGGATCTCAAATCCAATCCACATATGACATAGGCCCAATCCATATACGGGTCCCAAATCCAATCCATATACGGGTCTCAAATCCAATCCACATACGGATCCCAAACCCAATCCACATACGGATCTCAAATCCAATCCACATACGGATCTCAAATCCACTCACATATGACATAAGGCCCAATCCATATATGGGTCCCAAATCCAATCCACATACGGATCTCAAATCCACTCCACATATGACATAAGGCCCAATCCATATTCGGGTCCCAAACTCAGTCCACATACGGATCTCAAATTCACCCCACATATGACATAAGGCCCAATCCATATACGGGTCCCAAATCCAATCCATATACGGGTCCCAAATCCAATCCATATACGGGTCCCAAATCCAATCCATATACGGGTCCCAAATTCAGTCCACATACGGATCTCAAATTCAATCCACATATGACATAAGGCCCAATCCATATACGGGTTCCAAATCCAGACCATATATGGGCACTGAATCAAATCCACATATGACATAGGCTCAGTCCACATACTGTCCCAAATCCAGTCATATACAATATAAGCCGATCCACAAATAAAACCCAAAACCTATCGATCCACAAATAAAAACCCAAAACACATTTGATCCATAAATAAAACCCAAAACCCATTCAATCTCATTGCCTTAACACATATAATTAAGGCAAAACATATTCAAACCGACCAGATTCTAAATCATATACTTAGAATTAGTCAAATCAAATTTGATCGGGCTCTAACACATATACTTAGAGTTCATCCATATCAACCCAACTAACCCTAATACACATATTAGGGTGTAGTTAACCTTTTACTCTAGCACATATGTCTAGGGTAGAAGCCAAATCAATTCAACTAATCCTAATACATATACTTAGGGTAGTCAACCTCTCATTCTAGCACATATAACTAGAGTGAAAAACATATCAAACTCGGCCAATCCTAATTCATATAGGACTTAGCCATCTCCTACTTTCGAGTAGCATCAAATCCGACCCACCTCAATACATATCCTTGGGGTTTGGTCCCTCCACTTTGGAACATACGCCAAATATGGAATTAAATATAATTGGACTCTAATACATATACTTAGAGCCAATTGAACCCAATTAAACTCTAACACATATAATTAGAGTTTAATATCGACTAATCCTCAACACATATAAGCAGGATCAAGTCAATTTCAAATCCATCTAAATCCTAACACATATACTTAGGATTTAGTTAATTCAAATCCATCTAAATCCTAACACATATACTTAGGATTTAGTTAATTATTAGGATACGATTTATTCTATCCTCCTCACAAAGGTCTCTTAATCGAAGGTGCCCCAATCACACGGGGGTAATTAACAATAGATGCTTGCGTCTATTGGAAGTCATGGATCCGCAATACCTGATACCCACATATACCATCCACATACAAATATTCATCTGAATCGTGAATACCATCCCACGGGAAACTCCAAAAAAAGGTGAACCGCGCGAGATGAGTCATTCGAGATCGCAGACACCCCAAGTGGGCATAGTTGGAATGTGACGCCCCACTTCCCGGGGGGTCACCCATCCTAGAAATACTATGACCCGAAGCTTGCTCAACCCTCTTAACCTCTCAGAGCTAGCCACTAGCCAAAATGATATCAATAGCCAGGTTAAGATGTATAGCTGTAGTGTCCTGGATCTCAGCAGCTGGGTTGAGTTACAGTGTGGGCAGCTGGTCAACTTGTCTATGGAACTTGTCTGTGGAATGCCGGGGGGGCTTCCACTATAGCCCGGGGTGCGACAATAGCCCGACTATACCTTCTATATAGGACTATTCGAAATCCCGGTTGTGTCACATGACTCACATCCTGTCACGCCCTGGGTGACACCGAAACCTGAGCTCGCCAACAGATTCGCCGCATACACGAGAAGCCCCATGCACACGAAGCGCTAGTACCCGCCCAAATATATATAATAGCCATACAAAAGAGCAAAATAGAGCTAGTACATAAAACTAACTAAAGACTAAATTGTACAAAAACATCATCCAGATACAGAATCCAACTCTCATATGTAAAAATAAATACAACCAGCTGACTAAAGGCAGACCAAAAATGTACGATACTCTAACTAAAATAGTATCCAGGTCCACTGCTAGCCCACAAAAAAATAGGAAGGAGAGCTATCTAGCCAGCAATCCCCTTATATCGATCCGCAGTCACCGCTACCACTGCAAAGGACTGCAAAACGGGATCAACAGAGAATGTGAGAACTACTAAAAACCGTTAGTCCTCAGTAGGTACGTCATCGACAACTACAAATTACCCACTAGGTCTATCAGAGGTATAAAAAGAAAGCAGTAAAGAATAGATAGAAACTGCAGAAAGGAAACTACCACTACAATGCCTCTACACTAGTATGGAATGAAAATAATATACATTAACTATAATAAACCGCCGAGTGTAACCCAATCAACCGACAGGCTCGAAAGCTCAGTCCCGCCCGCACTAGCATCACATATAATCTCACAATAATCCGTGAATCGCCGAAGTGGAACATACTGTAAGTGAATCTAGCCGCCTATCTCCAGAGTGGCAATCGAGGGAAGCAACCCGCTCGATGAATAAGTAACCGGGTAAAGTATGTCGCAGATTAAGATCAATGTTCATGACCAAAAGTATGTCGCAGATTAAGATCAATGCTCATGACCAAAGTGACACACCCTAACCACTAATAAAAAATCTCTGCATAATCTGATGCATAAATAAAAACCCGGTACATCCGTCCAAAATTCACGGCTATCGTAAATCCCAAGAGTCAATAATCTGGTGCTATCCCACCCCGACTCTATGATCACCACACTATCTCTAACCCATGCTCAACATTCCGAGCAATAATGAACTAATCAAAACATAAGAAAAAGGGTTCTTATTCAAGTTCATATTCAACATGTATAGATAGTGTGTATGTAAAGTGAATCCTAACTAGATGACCTATCAAATTCATGCAAGAAAGCATAGAAAACATATGATAATCTCAGTATAGGAATCATATCAACCATATCTCAAATTAAACACAAAAATTCAGCATTTAACACAATCACTCATGCTGAAATTAACTAGACATAGGGAGCAGCCTGCTATTTTAAACCCACCTGGAGCGCAAACCCAACCACAGTTCGGAATGAAACTCAATCAGGCCCCAAATCACCAAACGGAGCAATAAAATCCAAGGATCCCTGCTAGATCGAGCCGAAAAGAAAATCAAACAAAAATCAGCCATAATTCCAACAAACATCGTTTCGGTTAGGAAAAACTGAAATTCAGCGATGCTCACCTCAAACCAGCGGCTCAAACTTAAATCTTAGGTTCCCCTCAACCTCAGGAACACCAAGGATACTTCAAATCGCAGCGAGGAAGCTCAAATCAAAACCAATTTCGAAATTACTTTACTGCTGTCCAGAAACTGCTGCAGCTTGCCACTGCTGTACCAGCTACTGCTGCTGGAGTTCTTGCTGTTACTGCGGCTATTCCAGCGCATCCATAGGACAACCAAGTAAAGGAAAATGTGCACCACACTCCTAAGTGTGTTCCCAAGCTCCTAATCCATCAGAAAACCCCATAATCACCACGAAATTAACATGCAAATGTGTTTAAACTGAGAACACCAACTCAAATTTTTTGCTTTTTTTTTTTCAGTTGAAGAACTCAATGAAAACAAAAATTCACTTAAAACCAACATTCAAATCAGTCCAAACAAAACTCCCAAATTCTATAGTTGAAGTTAGGATCACCCCCAACCAGTCAAAAGCGCAGCTACACAGGTAGATTAAAAGAAATTTCATTAAGAACTCAGCTTGCTCAAAAACGGCATAAAACCTCAATTTCAATGACCTTCACCATTTCAGCAATTAATCAAAACTTACTAGGTCATTTGCTGAATTAAAACATCTCCTAAGTTCCTTTTCACCAAGAACGCAAGCAACTAATTATCTAGCAATTTGGATTTCGAAATTCCTCACAATTCCATCTTGAACTCAGCTCCAGGCTGCAGTTCCTGCGCTGCAGCAATTTCAGCAACCTTTACCAAAAGTTCAATTAGTGAATTAGATAACTCTCACAACTTCAAGATCTACCAGTGTAGGAAATTCTCCAAGTGTCCAAAGCCTCGAAACACCAACCAAAACCAAGAAGAACTCAAAAGGAGCTATGCTGCCATTGTTGCTATTGCTGCTGCAGTACCCGCAAGGAGAGAAGGCAGCATGAGAGAAGAGAGGATAAGGAGAAAGAATTAAGAGAAAGGAAAGGAAGAGGGAGAAAGAGAAGGAGTATACAATTCTCAGTCATCCACTAAAGTTCAACATCATGTGTTAAGATAGTGGGATTTTGTTGTAAAGTGCTTTAGGCACCAAATAATAAAAACTGCACCAGCTGAAATTTAAATTCCGATTCGGAATTATTTGTGACATCAATATCGCGCCCGAATAAATTTCGAGTCGTCCCAACACTATCCAAAAGTGCCAATGAGTTCTAGAATTGTAATTATTCCGGCAAAATAGATTTTAATTTTTCTAGAATACCGCATCATATATGAGATAAAATAAGGCTAAATCTCTTAACCCGGTTATAGTATTTTGGTTGGTGGCTAGACCCAAGAGATTAAGAGAGTTAAGCTTGCTAGAGCTAGAGTAGTCCTAGTATGACCCCTTGGGAAGTAGGGCATCACAATTGGTATCAGAGCTTATGAATAGGTCATTTGGGACTTAGAAAACCCTAGACTTTTGGCTAACCCTAGGATAATAGGGCAAGAGAGACGTGATTTTTGACGAAAGTCAGTGATTTGTTCTGCAAACTCTTCATGTGTCATGCCACGGGAGTGGTTTAAAAGCGAAAAACAATCCTATTTTTTTTTTATCGATTCCCTACGTAAAGGTGCAATGGAGCAATCATGAGGAGCGTGAAGCTACGTAGGAACTCGAAACGATGATGAGGGAGCGTTTTCCGGATTTGTTCTCGATTGATACTAGTTAAGTTTCGGAGACGAAACTTCTTTTAAGGGTCTCATGATGTAGTGCCCATGGTTTTACCCTTCGATCTCTTTCGGTGTGTGTGCTGTTTTTTTTATTTTCTTCTTGTGTCGTTCTCGTTGGTTTTGGTCGTCATGTCGTAGAGCTTATTAAACGGAGAATGGCGGTGCGATCGGATCGGAAATCCGATATACGGATCTCCCGGTATGATTTTTCGATGTTAACGGATCCGAAAAGGCTTTTTAAATACCCGTTAATGCTTTGTGGTGCTTTGAAATCTGTGCTAACGAATGAGGGACGTTTCGGTTATCTTGGCACGCAATTCGAGAAAAAAACGGTTAAAGCGGTTGAGAATCTTCTTATAAATACATGAGAATCGGGATTTATCTTATACGTAAGAGAAAGAAACAAAAATCCTAATCCTTTTTACTAAAAGATTGGCTTTTCTTCTTCCTCGTTGTGCTCGCCGGGTTTTGGAGTCGAAAACGTCATCATCGTTGGAGGCCGGATTCGAGAAAACCACCGCCGCCGGAGATCGGAGATCGGAGATGCATCATCTTCCTCATCGAAACAAGGTTGGATCTTGGTTTTCGTTGCCTTCGTTTTGTTCTCTTTAGGGTTTTCGCTCTTTCGTTTTCGATTTCTTGTTTTTCGTCGGAGCAGGAGGTTTGGGCGGAGTTATTAGCAAGGCCGCTGCCGCCGCCATTGCACTAGCCGCAAGGCCGCCGCCGCCGCCATTGCCCTAGCCGCAAGGCCGCGGCCGCCGCCGTTGCCCTAGCCTTAAGCCGCTGTCCAAGCCTTGCCTAGCGCCGCGCCGCAGCCCTCGCGCTGGCAGGTGCTGCACATCCAAGCCGTCGCAATCGCGCATGGGCGCTGCCGCACCAAAGCAGGCCGCGCACCAGGCGCTGCCGCACCGCAGTGGGCCGCACTACAAGCGCTGCCGCGCCGCTCCGGGCCACGCGCGCTTGGGCGCTGCCGCATTGCCAGCCGAGTCGTGCGCCAGGCCGCTTGCGGGCCGCGCACGCGCCAAGCCACTTGACCGCGCCGCTGCCGTCGCTGGACCTTGTTGTGATTTAAGGATCGTCCTGCATGTGCTATCAACAAAAAATACACGAACAAAGAAATAGCGAAAAATAATAGAAAGAAAATATACAAAAAAAAGAGACAACGATTTACGTGGTTCGGCAAGTTGCCTAAGTCCACGGGGAGAGCAAGAGAGATATATCCTTTTATATGAAGAAACCATAAAACAAGGCCACACATTTATGTTTCCCTCAACCTAAATACAAGAGCCTTATGGTTATTGCCACCCTTCCCTTGTTACAAGAAAAAATCTCTCATCTGATCTCAAAATGAATTTTTCTAAACAAAAGAGAGAAACTCAACAAGCTACTAATTAAGTTTTCACCTCACACTTAATTAGTTTCCTTTTACGCTTGCTTGCTTGCTTGCTTACTTCCTTGCAATCTGAAGAATGGAATTAGCAACCTATGTATAGGCATACATGCAAATGCTGGCAACTTTAATTGTCAAATCTCATTAATTAGCCTATATACATAGGCATTAACATTTGTAACATGCATGTGTTTCATGCATATGCATGAAACACATTTGTATGCATACACCAGCCAACATTAACCCATTTCATTCACACTTAATGATTTCGGTAGACCAAGTGCACCGTGAACCAAGTTTCATCTTCTTGTCCCTTTTACCTATAGAAAATTTATAGGCCAAAAGAAAGTAACGAAAGAAGAAATATAACCAACAGACCTAGCCGCCGCCGTTGATGGAATTGGTTTCTAATTGGGTTTTTGTTGACGGTTTTGGGTTCGTTTTTCCGTCGGGAGGCTTTCGTTAGCTCGTTTTTCGTCGCGGGTCTCGTCAATGCAACGGTAGGAGCCCGAACTCTTCCTTCGCCATCGAGAGGTCCATCGATTGCATCCGGACAAAGTCGCAGGGACATAGGAGGGTTTTTGCGCTCCGTTATCGTCATCGGTTGAGGTGGGTACCCGATCCGAGGTAGGGGACGTTGTTGAACGGTGTTGTTCAACCCTCCTCTCCCTCTTGTTATTTCTTTTGACATCGTTATTATGAATGTAAGGAAGGCCATTGTCATGACTAATGTGACGGAACGGTGCATACATAAAGGACATGGACGGATCTTTTAACCTTCTCGGTTTCAATTACTGCGGCTTGTTACACAGTAGCGACTGTTGTCGCAGAGACTTTTACACGGATATGTGATTGTCAGGCTCATGGCACTGTTCACGCACGCCAACGGTTTGGCCACCACATGGGTGTACTTTTTCGGAGAGGTGGTCTGTTTGACCCGTGATCCCTACGCGGCGAGTGCGTGAGGGGACCCCCGCGGACATTGCGAAATCGCGGACATTGCGATAGAGGTTTGTTTGGCACCGGTTAGATGAGCAGGTTTGTTGTATTGCCTAAGGTCAAAGGACCAATGAGGCGGGTATATCCGGATTCCTGTGGTGGGAACCGAGATAGCGGTATGGTTGACTTGGGTGTTCCGATTTACGGTTTGGTGTCCTGTTTACTTTATCGTACCTATCTTTTGCAGTCGTTCATCGTTTTATTTATTTTTCCTTACTTTGGTTTTTGTCACTGACTCCCACCGTGTGACAGGTTCTGTCGGGGGCGGGGAGCTTGACGGGGGTGAGGCTATGACTAGGGAGTGACTCTGTGTGATACTTTACTCTTCTCCTTTGGTTACTACTTGTGGTCGGTATTACTTGCATAAGGTATGGACACTGTGATGATATGGATGTTGGGGCAGATGGATGCTTTTGACAGCTAGTGATCTTTTGGATTCGGTTTTATGATTTTGTGGATGCATGTGGAATGCGGGATCTTTTCAAAGTGATAAAACGTTTGCGAAATCTGTTTTTAAAATTGAGTGTCGGGTAGGCACTTTTTAAACTCTTATGGTTTTATCCTTTCAACTTGGGGTACGCCGTGTGGGTGATGTTCTCTTGTATGAATCAAAAGACTAGCTTATTTCCTTATTTAATACTCTGTGTATGAAAATCTGGATGTGGTTGATGTATATATTTTTATACGACGCCGTGCATATACAGGAGAGACTCTGTCCGTTTGTATAGAGAGATCCTGTATATGTGGCGAGTCTGGGCATGTGCCAGAACGGGAGACTTTATAAAAAAAAATAGGGTTGTTTTCCGCTTTTAAACCACTCCCGAGGCGTGACAGATTAAGATGGTATCAGAGCGAAACGGCATCAACCACGGTGTTTTCTTGTTTAAAATGTAAGCATATGTCCAACATCCACGATATTTGATAATTCATACGGTTGACCAATGTAATAACCAAAGTTCCTAGATACGTGAGAGTGTGGGTTTTCAGAGTCGTCTTGTCGATATTGCACGGTTTTTGTGTTGGTCGTTTTCTGTTTGCTGACCCCATTGACTGTGTGTACAGAGTATGGCTCGTACTAGATCGTCGGTTGATGGCGGGGGAGACGATGGGGCGAGGCCGATGATCGCCGAGGCTACTTTGGCCGCTGAGAACCGGTTGCTTTGGCAACAAGTTCAGGATATGGCGGGGCAGTTGTCGGCGCTCACCGAGATAGTACAGCAGATAGCCCGCCAGACGGAGACACCGGTTACTGCTACTCAGCTTCCTAGTCCCGAGCCGGTTGTACCTATGGCGGATGCGCCGGCAGCAGGTGGTGACGATAGTACGCCTACTCAGACTACAACGGCAGGGGTATCAGCGGTTCCGGCGACAGTACCCTCGAACGTTCCTTTACCAGCGGCTCTAGGACCGATGCCGAGAGCTACTGTCAGGGACGCTGTGAGGGAGGTCGTCATCACTCCTCCCACTCCGTCCGCCGCCGTTGTTGGAGAGGATCCGACACTACACACGGAACCGGCTAGAGTGAGGGCAAATTTGGCAGAGTTTCAAAAATACAAACCACCCATCTTTGTGGGAGAGACGACCGATCTTTGGGTGGTGGAAAAGGTGGACACTATGGAGAAACCTTTTGAGGATTTGATGATGGAGGAGGACGAGCGGGTTCCCTTAGCAGTGTACTTTCTAAAGGGGACCGCCCGCATCTGGTGGAAGACAATGCGACCTGCTCCTTCCAGTGGCACTGCCTTTCCTCCATGGACTACTTTCAGGGAGATGTTGTTTGGAGCGCTCTTTTCGGACAGTGTGAAGCAACAGCTCGAGGATGATCTAAAGAATATCAAACAGGAAAATCGTGCGGTGATGAAATACCAGCGAAAGTTTGTGAGATTGGCCAACTGCGTTCCTTTCATTATACGAGACGAGTCTCACAAGGCCCGTTTTTTTGTGGATGGTTTGAGGGGCGACATTTTCACCGCAGCGCTAGGGCCGAGGGAGGTCTCCTACAGTATCATCTGGACGCCCTCCGACCCCTCGACGGGAGGAGAGGGCACCACAGCAGCAGCAGCAGACTGGTGGGAGGATTTATACTATGGCACAGCAGGGTACAAACCCACCAGAGGACGTGGTTACTTTCAGGCATTCATGCTAGAACCTTGTTTGATACCGAAGCGTCCCACTGTTTTATATCGCGTACTTTTGCTCAGACCCATGGTTTTGAGGAGAGACCCCTTCCTAGAGTGTTGTCAGTTTTGACCCCGGGGCCACCTATGGAAGCGGATACCTATGTACCTACCGACCCGATAACGTTGGGCAATCGAGTTTGCCCGGGGATCTTGTAGTTGTTCCTATCAGGAAGTTTGACTTTGTGCTTGGTATGGATTGGTTGGCCAGATACTATGCGGTGATTTATTGTGAGAAGCGGAAGGTGCATCTGCGAGAACTTGGATATCCGGAGCTTGTTTTCCAAGCGAGTAAAAGCACTTTCTTTGCGATGTTCATCTCCACTACCCGGGCGAGAAGACTGAGTGAGGGTGGATGTATGGCTTACGTAGCATCAATGGATTTGGCCAAGCGGCCTTCGCCGTCACTCACAGACATTCCGGTTGTGCGGGAGTTTCAGGATGTTTTTCCAGAGGAGTTGCCAGGGATACCACCAGAGAGAGAGAGATCGAGCTCTCCATTGATCTTATTCCCGGCACCTTGCCGATTACAAAGGCAACCTACCGCATGGCATTTGCAGAATTAAAAAAAAGTCAAGGCGCAATTGAAGGATTTATTGGCCAAGGGATTTGTGAGGCCAAGTGTTTCGCCTTGGGGAGCACCGGTTCTTTTCGTGCGAAAGAAGGATGGCAGTTTGCGGCTTTGCATAAGACTACCGGGAATTGAATAAGGTCACAATGAAGAATAAGTATCCTTTACCACGGATTAATGACTTGTTCGATCAACTGCAAGGTGCCATAGTTTTCTCAAAAATCAACTTGTAGTCTAGATATCACCAACTCAGGGTTAAGGGAATGGATATTCCTAAATCAGCATTCCGGACTCGGTATGGTGGTCATTACGAGTTTACAGTTATGCCGTTTGGACTTACGAATGCGCAGGCCGCGTTCATGAGCATGATGCAAACTGGGTTGTGGTAGATCGGTTAACAAAGTCGGCACATTTCTTACCTATACATACGACGTGGTCACGAGAGCATTTGGCGCAGCTTTACATTGATGAGATAGTGAGGCTGCATGGGGTTCCGACCACGATCACGTCTGACAGAGATACGCATTTCATGTCAAATTTCTGGCAAAGTCTCAAACAAGCTTTGGGGACCAAACTCAATTTTAGTACGACTTTCCATCCCCAGAGTAACGGAAAGTCAGAACGAGTGATTCAGATTTTGGAGAATATGCTCCGAGCTTGTGTACTTGACTTTGGAGGGGGATGGTATCGCTACTTGCCTTCGATGGAGTTTGCTTATAATAACAGTTATCAAGCCAACATACAGATGGCGCCGTATGAGACTTTGTACGGGCGTAAGTGTCACTCCCCTATTTGCTGGGATGATTTGGGAGAGCGGAGGTATATTGGACCGAACTTGGTCGAGGAAACGGAAGCGAAGATTCGCACAGTTAGATAGCAACTTCTGACCGCATAGAGTCGGCAAAAGAGCTACGCAGACCGGAGACGTCGTGACTTGGAGTTCCAAGTCGGGGAGCACGTGTTGCTCAAGGTATCGTCGTCCAAGGGGATCCGACGGTTCGGGTTGCGGGGCAAGTTGAGCCCGCGGTTTGTGGGACCGTTTGAGATCTTGAAGCGGATTGGTCCGGTGGCTTATCGCCTGGCATTACCACCAAGTCTCGAGAGGGTGCATAACGTCTTTCGCGTGTCAATGCTACGGAAGTACATTACCGATCCTTCACACGTCATTAGTGCTTCATCGATTGATTTACGGGAGGATTTGAGTTTCGAGGAGACCCCGATACGAATTTTGACACGAGAAGACAAGAAATTGCATAAACGTTCAATTCCCTACGTAAAGGTGCAATAAATTAATCATGAGGAGCGTGAAGCTACGTAGGAACTCGAATCGATGATGAAGGAGCGTTTTTCGAATTTGTTCTCGATGGATACTAGTTAAGTTTCGGGGACGAAACTTCTTTTAAGCAGGGAGTGATGTAGTGCCCACGATTTTTTCCTTCGAATCTCTTTCGGTGTGTGTTGTTTTCCTTATTTTCTTCTTGTGTCGTTCTCGTTGGTTTTGGTCGTCATGTCGTAGAGCTTGTTAAACGGAGAATGGCGGTGCGATCGGATCGAAAATTCGATGTACGGATCTCCCTGTATGATTTTTCGATGTTAACGGGTCCAAAAAGGCTTTTTAAATACCCATTAATGCTTTGTGGTGCTCTGAAATCCGTGCTAACGAATGAGAGATGTTTCGATTATCTTGGCACACAATTCGAGAAAAAACGGTTAAAGCGGTTGAGAATCTTCTTATAAATACATGAGGATCGAGATTTATCTTATACGTAAGAGAAAAAAACAAAAACCCTAATCCTTTTTTCTAAAAGATTGACTTTTCTTCTTCCTCGTTGTGCGCGCCGGGTTTTGGAGTCGGAAACGTCATCATCGTTGTAGGCCGAATTCGGGAACGCCGCCGCCGCCAAAGATCGGAGATCGGAGATCGAGAATCGCATCATCTTCCCCGTCGAAACAAGGTTGGATCTTGGTTTTCATTGCCTTCGTTTTGTTCTTTTTAGGGTTTCCGTTCTTTCGTTTTCGATTTCTTGTTTTCCGTCAGAGTGGGAGGTTTGGGCAGCGGCGATTTTGCAATGTCCGCGATTTCGCAATGTCCGCGGGGGTCCCCTCACGCACTCGCCGTATAGGGATCACGGGTCAAACAGACCACCTCTCCAAAAAAGTACACCCATGCGGTGGCCAAACCGCAGGTGTGCGTGAACAGCGCCATGAGCCTGGCGATCACATATCTGTGTAAAAATCTCTATGACAACAGTCGCTACTGTGTAACAAGCTGCGGAAACCGAGAAGGTTAAAAGATCCGTCCATGTCCTTTATGTATGTACCGTTCCGTCACATTAGCCGTGACAATACCCTTCCTTACATTCATAATAACGATGTCAAAAGAAATAACAAGAGGGAGAGGAGGGTTGAACAACACCGTTCAACAACGTCCCCTACCTCGGATCGGATACCCACCTCAACCGATGACGATAACGGAGCGCAAAAACCCTCCTATGTCCCCGCGACCTTGTCCGGATGCGATCGACAGACCTCTCGGTGGCGAAGAGTCCGGGCTCCTACTGTTGCGTTGACGAGACCCGCGACGAAAAATGAGCTAACGAAAGCCTCTTGACGGAAAAACGAACCCAAAACCGTCAACAAAAACCCAATTAGAAACCAATTCCGTCAATGGCGGCGGCTAGGTCTAGCGGAAGCAGCGGCTTGGCACGCGCGCGGCCTGGCGCGCGCGACCCACAAGTAGCGCGGCCCGGCTGGCAATGCGGCAACGTCCAGCACGCGCGACCCGCAGCGACGCGGCAGCGCCTGGCTTGCGGCCTGCTTTGGCGCGACAATGCCCATGCGCGCTTCCGGCTGCGCAGCGCCTGCCAGCGCGCGGGTAGCCATGCGGCTGTGCGGCGCCCGGCAAGGCTTGGGCAGCGGCGCGGCGGCTTGTGGCTAGGGCAACGGCGGCGGCAACAGTGGCGGCGGCAGCCTTGCCAATAACTCCGCCCAAACTTCCCGCTCCGACGGAAAACAAGAAATCGAAAACGAAAGAACGAAAACCCTAAAGAGAACAAAACGAAGGCAACAAAAATCAAGATCCAACCTTGTTTCGACGGGGAAGATGATGCAATTCCCGATCTCCGATCTCCGATCTCCGATCTCCGACGGCTGTGGTTTTCCTGAATCCGGCCTCAAGCGATGATGACGTTTCCGACTCCAAAACCCGGCGCGCACAAGGAAGAAGAAAAACCAATCTTTTAGAAAAGAGGATTAGGATTTTTGTTTCTTTCTCTTACTTATAAGATAAATCCCGATCCTCATGTATTTATAAGAAGATTCTCAACCGCTTTAACCGCTTTTCCTCGAATTGCGTGCCAAGATAACCGAAACGTCCCTCCTTCGTTAGCACGAATTTCAAAGCACCACAAAGCATTAACGGGTATTTAAAAAGCCTTCTCAGACCCGTTAATATCGAAAAATCATACCGGGAGATCCGTACATCGGATTTCCGTTCCGATCGCACCGCCATTCTCCGTTTAACAAGCTCTACGACATGACGACCAAAACCAACGAGAACGACACAAGAAGAAAATAAGAAAAACAAAACACACACCGAAAGAGATTCGAAGGAAAAAACCGTAGGCACTACATCATGAGATTGGAGAAGGATCGACATATCTATCTAATGATAGGCAATTATGTTGGCTACAAACAACATAAAGCCACAAAAATAGAGAAATGTCTTTGACTTTCGCTAGATTAGGTCGAGCGTTGCTTCTATTTGACTGACATTGTGAGAGAATAGAGCATAAGGGACCAAGCGAGATCAGAGAGCTACAAGCTCAAGTGGCCCAATTGGCGAAGAATAAACAACAACAGGAGGAACTTTTGAATCAATTATTGGCACAGAGGAATGAGCCAATGCAGCGAATTCCAGAGCCCCACACGCTACCAGTAGCACCGTCGAGTAATGGTGAGGCCTAGGGAGTTGGCGGACAGTTGACAGAGGCCGAGCAGGAGCGGATTACCGAGCGATTGGCCTGTTTTCGTAGATTCGATACACCTCGATTTTTGGGACGTGATACTGAGCCTTGGGAGGTGAAGGCTTGGGTGGCAGCTATGGAGAAATTATTTAAGGACAACTTCATTCCAGAGAGAGTACACATGGCAGTTCATTGTTTGGAGGGAGATAATGATGCATGGTGTTTGTAGATCAAACCCGGTGGACTTCAAGGCACCCGGCAGATATCTTGGGATGAGTTTCGTGGATTACTGGTTGGGATCTACTTCCCGAACAGTGTAAAGCAGAAATTCGAAGAAAATTTAAAGAATCTACAGCAGGAAGACAGATCAGTATAGAAGTACCTTAGAGAGTTCGCGCGGTTGTTGAACTGCGTATCGTTCATCGTGAGGGACGAGTTGCACAGGGTCTATCTGTTCGACGGCTTCGTCCAGAGATTTATACCTTGGTTCAGTCGCAGAGGTTGCAGACCTTGGACGCAGCTATTGACCAGTCTCTATGGGTAGAGCGGGGTGCTACTGTGTTAAGAGAGAGAGTTCAAGTAGTTCAAGTACCAGGGGCAGAGCGCAGAAAAGAAAAGATCAACACCAGAGCATAGAGGACAAACTAGTGAGAGGAGACCGCCTAGACCACCGCAATCTATTTCTCAGGGTCATGGTCGTTCAAGGTGGCAGAGGTTTGGTGGATCCTAGCAGCAGCAGCAACGACAGCCTGATAGTGCATCTTCTGTGGAGGACAGCATCCACCTCACACCTATGATCAGCGGAGGGGACGCTATTATCAGTGTGGACAGCCTGGGCACATTCGGCCGATATGCTCCCTTACAAAATCTTCAGCACCGTCTTCGGCGCCAACCCCTCTTTCTTCGCAGTAAAGGTTGGGAGCTCCGCCGACTTATTCGCAGACTAACCAAACTCCACCTTCCCGTACTTCAAGCAGGAGGCAGCAGACCCAGAGCGGCCGGGTCTATGCCGCACAGGTTGAGGGTTCTTCTGCAGCCAATCATGTAGTGGCAAGTATCATTTTATTATTTGGCATTAGAGCACGTGTATTATTTAATACTGGTGTATCACATTCATTTATTAGTAGAGCATTAACATCACTACACGGACTAGGGGTAGGGCCGTTACCACGTGCATGAGAAGTGCAGATCCCTGATCATGTTTTGCATGTGGAGTGTTGTTGGTCTTGTCCGATGCAGCTGGGACCATGATAATGCCTACGGACCTGTTGGTCTAGCGGCAGCTGCGAGATTTTGATGTAGTGTTCGGGATGAACTGGCTGGCGAGGACAATAATCTTTCGTGAGCCGAGATAGGAAGAGTTTGTGTATCGAGGTTGCCAAATTACTCTTTTCGCTACGACAATCTCGACATCCAAAGCAAGGCAGATGATGAGCAGAGAATGTGTGGCCTTATTGGCGAGTGTGGTAGAGGTGCCTACGGCGGCACCAGTACTCAAGGATATCCCTATAATCCGTGAGTTCCCGAATGTGTTTCCCCTGAGTTGATGAGTATGTCGCCGAACAAGGAGATTGAGTTTGTAATTGATGTAGTTCCAAAAACTGCACCAATCTCAAAGGCGCTTTTTAAAATGGCACCGACTGAGAAGTAAGAATTAAAAGCACAACTCCAGGATTTAATGAAGAAAGATTTTGTGAGACCGAGTGTGTCACCTTGGGGAACGCCAATATTGTTCGTGGAGAAGAAGAATGGATCACTTCAACTTTACATTGATTATCAAAAAATTGAACAAGGTGACCATCAAGAAACCCTTTTGCTGCACATCGATGATTTATTTAATCAGCTATAAGGGTCTTGTGTCTTCTTCAAAATTTTGCAATCAGATTACCACCAATTGAAGATGAAGGCTGAGGATATCTCCAAGGTGGCGTTCAGGACTGGGTACGGGCATTATGAGTTTAACATCATGCCTTTTGGATTGACTAATGCCCCTGCCGCATTAATGGATTTGATGAACAGGATGTTCCAACCATACTCGAATTGATTTAAAGTGGTGTTCATCGATGATATATTAATTTACTCCCGGAGTGATTCGGAGCATGATGAGCACTTGAGGATAGTGCTACAGCTTCTGCGAGAAAAGTTGTATACCAAGTAAAAAAAGTGTGAATTCTGGTTTCAGAAGGTTGCTTTCTTGGGCCACGTGATTTCAACCGCTGGAGTGGCAGTTGATCCGAAAAAAATTGAGGCAAATCGGGATTGGCCCAAACCGACGAAGATCACCGAGGTTCGGAGCTTCATAGGCTTAGCTGGATATTACCGTCAGTTCATGGAAGGCTTTGCGAAGCTTTCCACGCCCCTTACTCGTTTGAGTCAAAAAGGAATTAAGTTTATCTAGAGTGAGGATTGTCAAAGGAGTTTTGAGGAATTAAAGCAAAGGTTGACGACAGCTCCTATCCTTTCCCTCCCTGTTATGGAAGAAAGATATGTGATTTTTAGTGATGCATCGCACAGTGGACTTAATTGCATGCATATGCAGTAAGATAGGGTAATTGCTTATGTTTTCCGGCAATTAAAGAATTATGAGAAAATTATCCTACTCATGACTTAGAGTTTGCCGCAGTTGTTTTTGCTTTGAAGCGTTGGCGACATTATCTTTATGGAAAGCACTGTGAGATCTACACTGACCACAAGAGCCTTAAGTACTTGTTCACATAGACGGAATTAAAGTTGAGGCAACGCTGGTGGTTGGAATTATTAAAGGATTATGATGTGAGTATTCTTTATCACCCCGACAAGGCGAATGCGGTGGCTGATGTCTGGAGCAAAAAAAACAGTGCAAAGTCTGGGCATGATGATCACAAGACAAGCACCTTGCTTGAGGAGATGAAATGGTTCAGACTGAAGGTTGTATCCCCAGAGGTTTCTGCTAAACTAATGTCCTTAGTAGTGCAGCCTACTCTATTAGATCGGATTAGGGAAAAGCAGAGTGTGGACCTCTAGCTTGTGTGGATTTGAGAGCAGACTGCGAGCTGTCAGACAAGGAATTTCAGTGTTGATGCATCGAGAGTACTGCGATACAGGGACCGATTGAGGCAATGTATGGACACAAGTGTCAATCACCTCTAAATTGGAGTAATGTGAATGAAAGGAAGACTTCGGGACTTGATTTTCTTGTGGAAACTGAGGAAAAGATCAGAATTGCACAACACCTTATTACAACCTAGAATCAATAGCGGAGTTATACTAACACTAGGCGACAAGACTTGGAGTTCCATGTTGGAGATAATGTATTCTTGAAGGTTCGCGGACCAATAAATCTAGAGATTTGGAGTTCACGGAAAGCCCAGTCCGCGATTTATTGGTCCTTTTGAGGTTTTGGAGCGAGTTGGACCGGTGGCTTACAGGATTGCTCGTCCGCCATGGCTTGCTGGTGTCCACGATGTTTTTCATGTCTTGGCTTTGAAGAGATATGTATTTGACCCTTCGTATGTGATTAACTTCACTCCACTGGACCTTGGTTAAGATTTGAGATACGAGAAGCACCCGGTGCAGATTCTTACTCGTGAGGTGAATGAATTGCGCGATAGGGTCATTCCGTATATTAAAATGTTGTCGAGTAATCACGAGGACCGTGAGGCGACTTAGGAGCCTAAGGCGGTGATGCTAGATTCCTATCCCTTTTTGTTCAAGGGTTCTTTTGGAGGTATGTTTTCAATTTCAAGGACGAAACTTTCTGAATAAGGGAAGGATGTAGTATTCCGCAAAAATTAAAATCTATTTTGTCGGAATAATTACAGTTCTAGAACCCGTCGACACTTCTGGCCAGTATCGGGACGACTCGAAATTTATTTGGGCGTGAAATTGATGCCACAAATAATTCCAAATCGAAAAAATTCAGCTGGTGCAATTTTTATTATTTGGTGCCTAAAGCACATTGCACCAAATCCCACCACCTTAACTCATGATGTTGGATTTTAGTGGATTGCTGAGAATTGTATACTCCTCCTTCTGCATCTTCTTTTCCTTCCTCTTAATTCTTTCTCCTTCTCCACTCTTCTCTCATGATGTCTTCTCTCTCTCCGGGTACTGTAGCAGCAACAGCAACAATGGTAGCATAGCTCCCTTCGAGTTCTTCTTGGTTTTGGCTGGTGTTTCGAGGATTTGGACACTTGGAGAAGTTCGTACAGTAATAGATCTTGAAGTTCTGAACTTGTGGAGCCATCTAATTCACTAAATCTAATTCACTGCAGCCTGGAGCTGAGTTCAAAATGGAATTGTGAGGAATTTCGAAATCCAAATTGCTTGATAATTAGTTGCTTGCGTTCTTAGTGAAGAGGAACTTAGGAGATGTTTTAATTCAACAAATGACCTAGTAAGTTTTGATTAATTACTGAAATGGTGAAGGTGTTGAAATTGAGGTTTTATGCTGTTTTTGAGCAAGTTAAGTTTTTAATGGAATTTCATTTAATCTACCTGTGTAGCTGACTTTTGACTGGTTGGGAGAGTCCTAACTTCAGCTTGAGCATTTGGGAACTTTGTTTGGACTGATTTGAAGGTTTGTTTTCAGTAAATTTTTATTTTCATTGAGTTCTTCAACCGAAAAAGAAAAAAGATTTTTGAGTTGGTGTTCTTGAGTTTAATCACGTTTTCATGTTAATTTCGTGGTGATTATGGAATTTTTTTGATAGATTAGGAGCTTGGGAACACACTTAGGAGTGCGGTGCACATATTCCTTTACTTGGTTGCCCTGTGGATGCGCTGGAATAGCCACAATTACAGCAAGATCCAACAACAGTAGCTGGAACAGCAGTGGCAGTTGCAGCAATTTATGGACAGCAGTGAAGTAATTTCGAAATTGGTTTTGATATGAGCTTCCTTGCTGCGATTTGAAGCTTCCTTAGTGTTCCTGAGGTTGAGGGGAACCTACGATTTAAGTTTGAGCCGCTTGTTTGAGGTGAGCATTGCTGAATTTCGGTTTTTCCTAACTGAAACGACGTTTGTTGAAATTCTGGCTGATTTTTGTTTGATTTTTGTTTCGGCTCGATTTAGCAGGGATCCTTGGATTTTATTGCTCCGTTTGGTGATTTGGGGCATGAGGCACGTGTTTGTTGAGTTTCATTTCGATCCGTGGTTGGATTTGCGCTCCAGGTGGATTTAAAATAGTACATCAAAACTACAGGCTGCTTCCTATGTCTAGTTAATTTCGGCATGAGTGATTGTGTTAAATGCTTAATTTTTGTGTTCAATTCTAAATATGGTTGATATGAATTCTATACTGAGATTATCATATGTTTTCTATGCTTTCTTGCATGAATTTGATTGATCTAGTTAGGATTCATTTTATATACACTATCTATACATTTTGAATATGAACCAAGGTTTTAAGTATCCATCGGCACGGGCCGTATCTACTGTGCCGTACCGTGCCAAAAAGATACCGGCACGATACAGCTCCGGTGCCGATGACACACTTCAAAACCCTTTTTTCTTAAAATTACTAAGTAATTTTCTTAATAAAGTTCAAAATATTTGATAAACAAACATAATAAGCAATTAAAAAATTTTGTTGCTAAAGAAATTAAATATTTCATGCCATTATGTGTTGGCACGCATGTATTTTTTGTGACCGGCACTCATCGGCATGGCTCGGCACGCACCGTGCCGGCAAGTTTTCGGCACGACCCCGTGCCACGGCACTTAAATCCTTGATATGAACTTGAATAAGAACCCTTTTTCTTATATTTGATTAGTTCATTAGTGCTCGGAATGTTGAGCATGGGTTAGAGATAGTGTGGTGATCACAGAGTCGGGGTGGAATAGCACTGGATTATTGACTCTTGAGATTTACGATAGCCGTGGATTTTGGACAGCTGTATCGGGTTATTACTTATGCATCAGATTATGCAAAGATTTTTTATTAGTGGTTAGGATGTGTCACTTGGTCGTGAGCATTAATCTTAGCCAGCGACATACTTTATCCGGTTACTTATTTATCAAGTGGGTCGCTCCCCTCAAGTGCCACTCCGGAGATAGCCAGCTAGATCACTTACAATATGTTCCACGTCGGCGATCCATGGATTATTGTAAGATTATATGTGATGCTAGTGCGGGCGGGACTGAGCTTTCAAGCTGGTCTGCTGATTGGGTTACACTCGGCGGTTTATTATAGTTGATGTATATTATTTTCATTCCATACTAGTGTAGAGGCATTGTAGTGATAGTTTCCTTTCTGCAGTTTCTATCTGTTCTTTACTGCTTTCTTCTTATACCTCTGATAGACCTAGCGGATAATTTGTAGTTGTTGATGACGTACCTACTGAGGACTATTGGGTTAGATAGCGCTCCTTCCTATTTTTTTATGGGTTAGCAGTTGACATGGATACTATTTTAATTAGAGTATTGTACATTTTAGGCCTAGTTTTAGCCAGCTGGTTGTATTTATTTTTACATCTGGAAGTTGGATTCTATATTTGGATGATGTTTTTGTACAGTTCAGTCTTTAGTTAGTTTTATGTTCCAGCTCTATTTTGCTCTTTTGTATGGCTATTATATATATTTGAGCAAGTACTGGCACGTCGTGCGCACGGGGCTTTCCGTGTATGCGGCGGATCTGTTGGCGATCCCAGGTTTTGGTGTAACCCGGAGCGTGACATATTAAGTTGGTATCAGAGCCAATCACCAGCCAGAAATGTAAAATGAGTCTCGATCGAGCCAGGGTTATCCAACAGGTAGAGCACGGCGCCTCGGCTGATGATCGTTGTGGGTGGAGTGCGGCTCTCCACAAGGTCGGCTAAAAGGCTAGCAAGACGAGTTTTACATCGTCTGGTGCTTGTGAGTGTGCTTGAGCCTGACAAGGACGCCAGGGCTTTAAAGAGGGAGAAATATAACATTCCCAAGATTTGAAATAGTCTTATATATGAGATATAACAGAGCTAAACCTCTTAACCCAATTATAGCATTTTGGGCGATGGATAAGCCCAAAACGTTAAGAGAATTAAGCATGCTAGGGTTAAAATAGTACTAGGATGGGTGACCCTCTAGGAAGTAGGGCGTCACACATACCCTCCACCTGCTTTTAAGTCTTGACGTCCTCGCCAGGCTCAAGCTGGGGAGCCGCGCTTGAGAGAGTCTCAAGATGGAAAGTAGCAATAAAGGAGAGTAACTCTAAATAAGAGCAATCTTACCTAACTACTCACTTCCTATATTTTTAAACAAAAAAAAATCATTATACTTACTATCGTTCATGGGGTAATCCTGCCATCCCACATACAAAATAACAAAATCTGCAAATACAGTTTCAAACTACAAAGCAATTAAACAAAAAAGTTATTAGTTACATCACACTCAACTACAGACTGCCAAACGGGGTATGCAAAAATATCTACTGCAACTCCATTTGCATCCCCTCAAATTACAGTATATTTACAACTACAAACCAAACAGCTCGTTAAAGAAGATAGAAATGAGACATAAATATACACAAGATAAAGCAAATTACAACAACTGAATATCCATAGTTTCCATAAAAGATAAAGGCCCTTGTTTGACCAAGCCGTTGGGTGTAGTGGTGTTGAAAATAACAATAAGATACAGTAATGTGCAGTTAAATAAGTTGTATAGTGTTTAGCTAATCTTGTTAACCAAGTGTTGTAGAGTGCAAAAAGTCATTTGGCAAATATTCTACTAGTGTTGTTAATTATTGACCAAAATACCAATTGTTCTAGAAACTCAAGAAATTTAATGTTTTTCAGTATCTAATAGATAAAATAAGAAAGCAGTTTAAAAATAATATAGGAAATACAATTTCTTTATTTATATTTAAGTATAACCATCCTTATTAGCCTTTTTTATTATACACACCTCTATGATAGCATGAAATAATATGTAACCAAATTTGCCATTAATCCAAAAATTACTAGTAAATATTCCTTAAACTTCTTCTAGAAATCTTCCACAATGGATTTATTGCCTCTAAGGGCCACCAATGAGACCTTGCTACCTCACCTTAGTTGTTATGGCCATGGTCTCTTGTGCAAGGACAGATAAGAAAATGGGCCTTTGTTTATATCACCATTGATATTATAGCCATTTTTTTCCTGCTCGTGAGGGTGTCAATGCACATAAAGGGCATATTCAGTATTTGACAGATGCTCCATCAATTCGGTAACTTGATTCCAATGCAAAAGCTCCAGCTTCAGAGTTTTACATTCGACTCGCCAACCACAGTTATCGAGTCGCCGAAATGAAAAGCCATTGTAACTAACATTTGCTAAACAGTAATAAATGGGCCAGAAGCGCGGCATCATTAGGCCAAAGCTGAGCCATACACGACCTAAAGTAAACTTTATATGGCTCACATACATGCAATTATATTACTGTACCCAATCCTTACATATTAAAATGTGCTGGTCCCGAATTCAATCAGTATTCCAAATGGTCATCAAAAGAAAAAAAAAAAAAAAAAAAAAATCGATTATTGAGTTCTACAAAGATGGATGTTGTGTACTATAATGTGTGCGAATATAGAAGGTTCTTAGTCATTCAAATGCCAGCTTCCAACAATATTTCCTATCTAAAGCTTCCTCTATCAAAAGCATTAGCATCCATGGGCAGCAAAATTTAGACATGACTATGATAATAATGTTTGTAAGCAGCCAAGATAGGACAAACCAAAATGCAAGTAATGAAAGTAGGCACCAAACATTGCAAAAAGCTGAAGTTATAGACTCTAGCCAGGAGAATTTCAATTTTGAAAGTGATAGCAACACTGACGAGAAAAATAAAACATCTAATTTAGCTACTGGACAATAAAAAGTTTCAGATGGATTTGAGCAGTGGCAGTTAAGAAAAAATGCATTCACGATGTGGCTAAGTTTTCCAAACTATAAGCAGCCAAAAAATCTTGTGTTCAAAATTATCAAGACTCGAATTCATTTCAGGATTTCAGGATTATATACAGTTTACTTTAAAAAGTGGTTGCATATTTATGTATTTGATGGGTTTTCCTAATTCTTTGTCAACACATTATTCTCTATGGTCAGTTCATAATAGTTAACATAGGCAAATTCACTTGCTCAAGAACTGAAAATTATATACGCATAAGGTAAGTTCTTATTAGAATCATAATACCTACATTTTATAATTATCAACTTGTTATCAAAAGATAATATTAGCTGCATCTCATGTTCACCATTCCAAGATAAGTAAGAATTGTCAGACGTATTCACCTCTTCCAAAGAAGCATTACCAGCTCTTTCCCCAATACCATTGATAGTGACCTCTACTTGCCGAGCGCCTGCGTTAACACCCTGAATTTAAATTGCTCGTGAGGTTAGATGATTAAAAGAGGAAAAACAAATAATAGGTCCAAAACAGAAGATAACAAAGAAATGAAGACAAACACCACCTCTAATGTGTTGGCAGTAGCAAGTCCAAGGTCATTCTGACAATGGGTAGACATGATCACATTTTCAATTCCAGGGGTATTCGCTTTTATGTCAACAATCAACATTCTAAATTGAGAAGAAGCAGTACAACCAACAGTATCAGGAATGTTGAGAGTTGTTGCCCCCGCTTTAATGACTTCCTCTAAGACATTATAGAGGAACTCCCTATCAGATCTGAAGTCAATTTTAAAGGGAAAATGTCAAACTTGCAAGCCCCATCACAAATTGAAAGGCATGTATTTTCTCTTTAGACTAGCAGCTAATGCAGTCTAAATTTATCCAAACAAAAACACTTTTCTGATATTTGTAACTCAGTTTACCTATGAGAATAATAAACAGAGAGAAAATTTAAAAAACATAATTTACAACAGGATAATAAAAGATAATTAGTGAGCTGCTAGACAAAATGTTCTAACATAGTCAAAAACAATTAATTTGTCCAACAAGAGAAATAGCTTTTATTTGTTTCCTCTTGTTTCATAAGAGATGAGTTGCGAACTAACAAAGCTACATGCCTTAACCACATAACTCATATATATAGTTGAGCTAGAATACTATTAATAGCAAACGGACTCCATTGCTATCGATTTGTTTTCAATGATGGAGCTTCTGAATCAACGATCGGAACCGTTGAAAATAATCTAAACCACTGAGAGTATCTAGAAATCAAATATAATGTTTTTTCGATATTGCACTCTTGTGCATCAAGTGGACACAAAAATGAACGGCTAAAAATAAATATTCTTCAAAAAGTGATGATAGGATTCCTGTAATCGAGATCAAAAGTATAAATCTTATTTTAAATAGCTTAGAAAATTTTCTAACCAAAATTTAATTAATTTAGATTTTTTTGCACCGTTAAATGAACAAATGCCTCATATCTATCATTAAAATTACAAATTTTGCAACTCTTTGATCATTAGATACATGATGTCGAAAAGATTTGAAATTTGATTTCCAAATACTTTCGGTGGTCTAAATCATGTTCAACAGTACCGATCGTCGATTTGGAGGCTCCATCATCAAGAACAAATTGATAACAATAGAGCCCCTTTGCTATCGATAGTATTCTAGCCCAACTCTCTCTCTCTCTCTCTCTCTCTCTCTCTCTCTCTCTCTCTTTCTATATATATATATATATATATATATATATATATATATATATATATATATATATATATATATATTTCGAACAACTCCCGAAATTATAAACTACCTGTTATCTAATAAAAACCTAAGATTCCTAGCTCCCCTTTCTTGTTCCGGTCACCCTTCTCTTGTCGTGGAAGGAGAAAATCCTTGGTTGAGTCTATCCCCCTCTTTCGAAAGGAGAGATGCTCATGATTTTGAATCAAATTTGAGGATTCTTTAAGCACAATAATTCCTTATGCAACCCTATAATGTGGGTCTGGGCTATGTGGACCCACTCTTCGCTACCATTCCAATTGGTGGCTGGGGCGAGGCCTTCGCTTCGACACATATTCCCCAAAAAGTTAGTTTCAAAAAATAAATATAAAATTCTATATTTTTTAAGAGCTCACAATGCAGCTATATTTGAAGTGAATATGAAGAGAATGATGATGGGAATTGGGTTGAGGACCAGGAAATCCGCCACGTGGAACCTCTCCAAGCCTTTGCATATCACGCCATCCGGAGGGAATAGGCTTTAGGTGTAGCCGCCTAAGAATTGAATGGTCTCCGCTTCAAAGAAGAAATCGCTGCCTTCCGCTTGCCTTATGACTCCAACTGGCTAGGCAACTTCTGCTTAATAGGAGGGAAAGGTTTACCCCCCCTGCGACCAATGTCGCGAGAGGGTTTCCCCCTTCTGTGCAGCCTGATTCTATCTCTGGAAATGAGGGTGCCCTCGATTGACATTTATCATCGAAGAATGTACTTTTTTTTTAGCAGACATTTAAGCCAGTAAAAGCAGGATTCAATCTATTTGAAGAGGCATATTAGAGTTTGGGGTTTAGGGTTTAGCGCCAAGAAGATCGGCAATCCGCTCGGACGAAGAACCGGCAAATCGAGTATGGAATTAATACCATTCATATATGAGATCCGATAAGAGAAGTCCTTCCACGACAAGAGAAGGGTGACCGGAACAAGAAAGGGGAGCTAGGAATCTTAGGTTTTTATTGGATAACAGGTAGTTTATAATTTCGGGATTTGTTCGAAATATATATATATATATATATATATATATATATATATATATATATATATATATAAGAGAGAGAGAGAGAGAGAGAGAGAGAGAGAGAGAGAGTAGAGCTCCCGTGCTTGTACAAGCACGGGAGCTTTGGTGCTTGTGGTTTTATCACCATTGGATCATCCTCGCATCGAGATCCGCGCGCAGTTGGTGAGGGAGGCTAAACGAGATGTAAATAGAGACTCCGTTACTTTTTTTCTCTCTTTCTCTCTCTCTCTCTCTCCAACCCTACATATTATCTCTCTCTTTCTTTCTTTCCTTCTTTCTCGAGATCAAACACCAGAGAGCTTATTTAAAAAAAAAAAAAAAAATACCAGGGCTCTTTCTCCATCTCTCTTTCTTCCTCTCTCTCCTTCTCTCTAGAGGCGATCTCCATCCCCAATCCGACGCTCCGACGAAAGACACAACACGGGCCGTGTGCACCCCCGCCCACGCCTCCCCGGCCGTGCGCTACAGGGTTGATCTTGGACGAGGCGAGCTCCATCAACCCTGCAAGCTCAGAGGTTGAACCTGGGTGAAGATCTAAAGATCTTCTCCTACTCCGACAGCCCCCACGGCTCCGATCTCGGATACCCTACTCCGTTGTGTTTATTTTATTTTTTTAGAGAGATAAATAGTATGCTTTTCAAATAAAAAAAAAAAATCGAAAGAAATTAAAAAATTTACTGTTATACCATAAAATTTTATTTTAAATTAAATTTAACAAAATTTTGTGTTTATTTTTTTATTTTAGAAAATAAACAAAATTAATTGTTATACCAAAAAAAAAAAAAAGAAAAAGAAAATAAGCTCCCTGGTGTTTGATCTCGAGAAAGAAAGAAAAAAAAGAGAGAGAGAGAGAGAGAGAGAGAGAGAGAGAGAAAGAAAGTAACGGAGTCTCCGTTTAGCCTTCCTCACCAACTGCGCACGGATCTCAATGCGAGGATGATCCAATGGTGATAAAATCACAAGCACCAAAGCTCCTGTGCTTGTACAAGCATAGGATCTCTACTATATATATATATATATATATATATATATATATATATATATGTAAAGAATGCCAAACGCATCTGCAATATTCAGATTTTAGAGCAGGCAGTTTCCAACTAGTTTTTAGCATGGCTTGCAATCTAAGATGATCAACTTGCAATTTACCAATTTTCAAAGTTCAGTAATAATCATTGGCCTAAAATATACCTCCAACCCATGACGTTTCCTTTATTAGAAATTAACAGGGAGATAAGGAGAGACTTAGATCTTCACAGAGCTCCAAATAAAGGCTTTCAATGATCAGACCAGTTAAAGAACAAGAAAATTGATCATTGGTCATATCAAATGTAGGCATCAGAATGATTTTCCAAAACAAGTTACCGTAATAGCTCAGGAAAAAGGAGACGAAAAGATAAAATGTAGATATCTAGACATTCTTTAGAACAAAATGTCTAAATGCTTAAGCAAAAGGAAACCAATTACACAAAGTTTAAAAATACATGAAATCACAACATGTGATTCCAACTTCGCAATTAATCCCTATATGAGAGTATTTCTTTTGGAGAATACCATGGCCATAAATCAAGCCACAAGTAGACTTTTCTTCAGGAAGTTCTCAGTCAATTATGCATTCCTTTTCTCCTCCATAAAACCAAACTAACTAAGAGAGAAGTTATTTAGTCAAGAGAAGTCTTAAAAAAAGTTAAAAACTTAAAATATGAACAAATATACACCCAATAATTCCATTAATATAAAAATAATTTAACAGACCCAGCCTAGAATTTAATTGAACTAGCTAGCCTACCTAATCTACCAAATTAAACTACATCACACTATCACATTTCCTCTCTTGCTGGGATATATATTGAAAAAAATGAGGACCCAAATCAGAGCAGTTGAACATACAATGCCAAGTAATTATGCACATCCAAAACCACAGCGTAAATGCATGACATGTGAACTCTCAGAAAAAATTGACAAAGAGTACTTTCAAAAATCAAAACCTTGTGCGAGCAACTCAATAAAAGTTTCAGAAAGAATCACTTGACAAACAAAATGAGATTCAAAGGTTGCTTAACTTTATTTCCAAGACTATATTTGCACATTATATTTTATAAAACATCCAAAAATAGTTCTTCCCTGCATCTCAAAGCGCCAGCCGAGTTTTGCTATATTAATTCAAAGCTATCTGCATATAATGCCAATTTATTTCATCTTTATGTAAAGCCAAGTGATGCTGCTCAATTTGCAGGCCCACTCTGCTCCGCAATATGCACTATCTATTTTGCGCAGCAGAGGTAGCAGAGGTAAAAGTGGCTACAAGCAAAGCAAATGTCACGCCCCGAGTTTAAAAATCAGCATCTAATTTTTTTTTTTTTAAATCAGAGTTTAGAACCAACCAGGGCGCAACAGACCGCCACATATATAGAAGAGTCTCAATCCCCTTTGGAATTGAGCCTTTCCTATATATGCACGGCTAACAGGCAATAACATCAGAGTTACTAACTATGTGCTACTCACCCAAGATCACCAGGCGATGTGAGACTCGTCTCGCTAGTCCTGTCATCTAGACCCAGACTCAGCCGAGACTCGCCGCACACTTCCGGCTGGTTATTGGCTCAATCAATCATCTAGGGTAAGCAAGAACAGGGGTCCAACCAATACCGTACACAGAGGGCCGAAATGATAAAGCCCGGACCGAAGATAACCCACCTGTTTATGCGTCAGGCCTAAACGGGGGGAGTCTGTGACGCCCCCAATAGTCCCACATCGGATGTGGATGAAATTGTGATTGGGTTTATATGAGACTTGGACATTAGTAATAATAACTGGGCTTAAGCATTTTGGGCTGTGGTTTGGGCCCAACGAGTTATTATTGCTAGTGGGCCGGATCGTTATAGCAAAGCATCCACAAACTGGCCAAAAAAACAAATTTTGCACTTCCAACAGCACCAAAGTATTTCTAAATGAAGGGGAACACATGTCTTTAAATCAAAATAATCATCCCCTCCCAAAAACCATCTAATCAAACCAAACCAAGTCGATTTCAGAGTAAATAATAAACAGCCACTAACTTAAGATCACAATGGAAGTGCGCCAAATTGAACCTTTTAGCTAAAAAAGTGATAGACACAGAACAAGATTGAATCTCAAGCAAAAAAATGTGAAAGAAAGAGAGTAAAGAATAAGCAAGACCTTCCAGCATCCTCCGGGCTGAACTCAACATCCTGGCACCCAAGACTCCTCGCGTACGCCACCATCTCGCGTGCAATCCTCACGACTTCCTCCCTCGTCTTCCGAAGCTTATCCCGCATGTGAATCTCGCTGGTGGCGATGAACGTGTGCACCCTGGGCTTCCGCGCGTGCCGCACCGCCTCCCACGCGGCGTCGATGTCCTTCTTGTTGCACCTTGCAAGCCCGCAGATCACCGGCACGTGCCCGTCCTCGCCGACGGGGGTGTTCCCAACCTCGATGGCGATGGACCGGACGGCATCGAGGTCGTCGGGGGACGACGCGGGGAACCCGGCCTCGATGATGTCCACGCCGAGGCGAGCGAGCTGGCGCGCGACAACGAGCTTTTCGGCGCTGGTCATAGTGGCGCCAGGGGACTGCTCGCCGTCGCGGAGGGTGGTGTCGAAGATGCGGACGTAGTTGGAGTCGTCGATGCGGCTGGGGACGTACTCGGGGCGGGGGCGGAGGGAGCAGCGGAGAGCTCTGGAAGGGCCGATCCATGGCGCGGCGGAGGTGGCGGAGGAGGAGCGGGAGAGGCTATGGTTTTGAGGGGAGCGACGGGAGAGCCATGGCTTGGGGAGGGCGAGGTGGAGGTGGGGGGAGCGGGACTGGTGAACGCTAGGGTTAAGGGAGAAGGTCTTAGGATTTGAGAATATGAACGAAGAAGCCATGGGGGGGGGGGGGGGGGGGGGGGGGGGGGGGGGGGGGGGGGGGAAGAGAGTGTGTGTGTGTGTGTGTGTGTGAGTAGGGTGAAGGCTAATCGCGAGGTGGAGCGAGCAACTTCATATCTCGAGACTTGAGGTGGGGTTTTAGGATGATGGTGTAAGAGCCATCGGATGCGAAATGGACGTACGGATTCGTCTGTGGTTCATATTTTCCACAGTCGACGGCGCAAAAGATTGACCGTTACGTCACCAAACTTGGCCGGTAAGCCGGGATTTTTTTTTTTTTTTTTTTTTTTTTTAACTCTCTAAACTTTAAAAAATTATAAAATAATTCTCTCAAAAAAATATTTGTAAAACTAATCCTACTTTTATCACGTGGGCGCCACGAGAGATTAACGGGCTGAAGGCAGTGAATCGTTCATCGTCTTCATAAAAATACTGTGAAGGCGGTGAATCATTCACCGCCTTCAGTGTGACTTAGCCAATTTCGTCTAACTTAGCAATTTGGCATTCAATATATATACTGAAAGCGGTGAACCATTCACCGTCTTCAGTGTGACTTGGCCAATTTCGTCTGACTTAGCAATTTGGCATTCAGCACCTTTAGCCACAACGCCCAGAATTTTTTATCAAGTTAAAAAAACTAAATTTTGTACAATGAATTGAAAACAATGACAGTTTACAAACAACATTCAGAAATCAACATTCAGAATATATGAACAGCAAGTTTCACAACATTCAGAAATCACAGCTGAGCAACAACTAAAAATGAACATTACAAAAATGTCAATAATACAACATCAAACTCAATTTTGAGCTCGTCCTTGCCCTCAACGTCCTCGGCCAAGCTCCATAATCGGTATATTATCAAGATGCTCGACTGCTGTCAACTGATCGAGCTCCTTGATAATACCACCCTCATCATGCTCAGTAATATGTTGGATCTCCTGTGGCAATGATGACGAGGGACGATGGCGTGAATATGTCGAAGCAAAAGATGCCCGTGATACAGGAGGCGGGAGCGACTCTGAAGTCGAGGAAAATATCATAGGGGCCTGAATGGGAGGAGATGGAGATCGTGGCACCTGATGGGACCTAAATAGTTAGTTAATTTGATTTTGAAGACTTATATTGAAATTTATACTGACATGAAGGTACCTGATGACTCGAGGACGCTGCGTGAGCATAATCTCCTCGCCCGCCTGAAACTCTGACAGTATGTACTATTGGTACATTTTGTAGTACCATATGAATATTCTCGCGCATATCTGCCAGAGTCCCAAATGTGACCGTCCGCGACGGTCGATCATGCAATAACTGGCCTACAATATTTGTCACGCCCCGGAGGTTCTAAAAGAGCAGAAAACATATACATATATATATATATATATATTTTTTTTTTCTTTAAATGAACCTCGCCTCCAGTGCACGCCAGACCCGCCAAATATACAAATTCACTTCCCAAACAGGCGGAGCCTCCTTTGTATATGTACGGCGTTCCGAGCACGACAAATACTTTAACCATGCAATCATTGAACGATAATAAGGAGAGATTACACTAAACCATACAATCATAATCACCATAGGTTTGAAAGACGGTGTCCACACGACACCCAGTTTTACAAAACGTTTTCGCAATCTCTTTTAAGCGGCAACCTTGCTTGAAAGGATAAATCCATGGGTTTAGAAATCAGTGCCCACACGACACTTGGTTTGAAAACGTTTTTGAAATCATGTTTGTATTTGAAAACGAGCCGCATTCATACATCTCAGCATTCACAGATATAAGTAGATATTCCTACACTAAGTCCTCAATCCAACATCCACAATAAACCATCCACAGTCTCCCTGCATTTCATCTTTTATACCTTGTGTCGCTGACTTCCCACTCTGTGACAGGTTCCTTCGGGAGTGAGAGCGAGGGCGACGGTGAGGCCGTGACAGGAGTACTTTTGGTCCTTCGAGGCCATAGGCTGTATGTATCCCTTTTCTGCTCATTTCATTACTTAGTAGTAGCTTACTATGTGGATTGCGATACCCTTGTGGGGTCGATGTGGATGTTGGACTATCCTTTTATTATCTTTGGGGGTGGTCGTTTTGCTTTTCCCGACTGGCCGCTTTTAAACTACCAAAGAAAAGAAAAAGAAAACATTTCGAAAACTGTTTTAAAAGTCTGGGTGTCGTGTGGGCCCTATTTTAAAATCCTGTGGATTTATGGATTGCGAAAATTATTTTAAAAATCTAGGTGTCGTGTGGGCACCATTTTAAAACCCTGTGGATTTATGGATTGCAAAAACTGTTTTAAAAATCTGGGTGTCGTGTGGGCACCATTTCAAAACCCTGTGGATTTATGGATTTCGAAAACCATTTTGAAAACCCTGGATGCCGTGTGGGCACCGTTTTAAAACTTGTGGATTTATCCTTTCAAAACTTGTCGGCCTCGTTAATACTTATGGAAATTAATTGTATGTATCCGAATGTTGAACTAGTGTGGTTAAAGTGATAGTTTCATGGTTGTTGTATTCGGGACGCCGTGCATATACAAAGGAGACTCTGCCCGTTCGCAGAGTGGTATATGCGGCGGGTCTGGGCACGCACCGGGGAGTTTGGCTTCAAAATATATATATATATATATATATATATATATATATATATATATATATATATATATATATATATATATATATATATATATATGCCAATTCAAATCTTTTCGGTGGTCGTCTTCCGCTTAATGAAACCCCCGGGGCGTGACAGATTAAGATGGTATCAGAGCCAAAACAGCTTTAACCACAGTAGTCGCTGTCCAACATCCACAGGAGCACATTTCCACTGGCTACTAACTAATGAAATGATCAGGGTATGATTGCGTAGAGATGCGAGAGTGCGGGACTATTGAGTTTTGTTTTCCGGTTTAGCTCGGGTGTCGTGCTAGTGTAGTCGGGGTGATTTGGAGGTTGGGGTCGAGGCCGGCTGCCGCCGGGACCTTGATGGTTGCTACGAATTAATGGATTAGGCAACCAGCATAGGACACGGTGGGTCTGCTGACGGTGTTTATGCACTTGGTGCGGCTGTTGGCACGACAGATCGTTGCGCCGGCTTTTGTTTTTCCGAACCCCTTCCTCTGCCAACGTTCGGGTCGTCGTCTGTAGCAGTGACGGGTGGTAGTGCAACCCATCGGTGTTTGTTAGTGGTCGGCTGTTTGTCGGTCGTGGGTAACTGGACAGCCGTTGGTCTAAGCTTGTACCTTCTAGGTCTTCGGGTGTTGGGTTTTAGCGGGTAGTCGGCCGTTTCTTTTTGCAACATGGGCAAGGTATGGGTGGGAATGAGGATTCTTCCCCTATGATTGTTACCCATAGTTCGGCTTTTCACCGTAGACACTGCGATGGTTGTAGAGATCGTCGTGATGGGGTCTCGGGGGCTCCTTTGGGTTAAAAAGGGAGACCACCGGGGCTGGTAAATCTTCCTCGTTTGGGCTCGTTTTTGGTTAGAGGGGTCGTGCCTTGCTTAGCACAAGTGTGCGTAGGTGGCGACTTTTATTGGGGGGTTTAACTTTTGACGCTGGTGGTGCCAGGTCGCTTTGGGTCGGGTTCCTATGTTCTGCGCTAGAGGGCCGGTTAGACTGTCCTATTGGTGGGTTGGTGTGTGATCCCTCGAGTACGTTTGGTGAACCTAGCCAACTTTTGACAGGGTTCTTCTCGCTGTTTTCGTTGCTTGTCTTCTTCCGACCCTTTAGGTTTCAGATGGATAGTCTTCGGTACCTGGAGGTCATTGTTGAGCGGACTTAGAGCTTAGATTTTCTCCTAGTTGGGAGTGTCACTGTTGGTCTGGAGGGTTACCGCTCGTTTCGATGCCCGGTACTTGGTGGGGCAACGGTTTGGGACAGAGAGTTAGTGGCAATTTAGAGCGTCGCACCCCGTCGGTGCCAGGACGGAGGTAGGACCTTACCTTGTGGGTTGTGTCGCTAGCTTCCCGTGACCAAGGCTTAGCCTTGAGGCTTAGTTTGGGGAGCATTTTGGATTGTTGATCGTTTGGGGCAGGTGTGAGTCAAGGGGGGGATCTGGCGACTACTCGGAGTTTGGCACTGGTCACTTTCGGCTAGGGGGCCCTGTTCGCAATTCTTTTTGTGGGGTAGACCTTGTGGTAAGTCTTAGAGCTAAACCTAACGTTAGTCTTGACTGCCGCCTCGGTAGGACGAATAGTCGGAACGGGTAGTCCGGGATGGTGGTTACGTTCCAAGCGGGTGGCCCGTGTTGGTGATGGGTGGAAGCGGTTGTGTTGGTGACAGGTGAGTTCGTTGTTTTTAGGGGAGAATTCCTGGTAGTTAGTCACCCAGCCTGTTCTATTGGCACCTCTTGGAGCCTTGTGAGGGCGTTAGTGTGGTTTGTTTTCCTTGTTGTCGGGTTAGTCATTTTGGACCTTTAAGGGCTCCTCAGACCGTGTGTGTCGCCTCAGATCGCACCTGTACTTTTGTGCGAAAGAAGAACAGAAACCTACGTCTACGCATCGACTACAGGGAGATAAGCAGGGTTACAGTGAAGAAAAAGTCCGGAATTGATGGCCACTTCGATCAACTACGGGAGGCACCTGCAGATTATTCTCCGGACTCTTAGGGACCAGAGGCTGTTTGCTAAGTTTAAGAAATGCGAATTCTGATTTCGCGAAGTGGACTTTTTGGGGCACACTGTGTCAGCAATGGGAATCACCGAGAATATGAGCAGAACTGCCCGACACACGACCTGGAACTGGCAGCAGTCGTCTTCGTTTTAAAACTTTGGAGACACCACCTTTTGGAGTTCATCGTGATGGATTTTCGGATCGCCACAGCCTTGAGTTTTGTTCACAGAGAAGGATTTGATTTTGCGGCAGAGGCATTGGTTGGAGTTGCTGAAGGACTCGGCTTGTCCATTCAGTATCACCCAGGGGGAAAGCAAGTGTAGTAGCGGAGGTTGTGAGCAGAAAGGGTCAAACCGGGGGGGGGGGGACCGATGAGCGCGAGTACTCAGCAGGACCAGTACTGTCGTGCGACTTTTGTCGTTGATGGTCAAGCCAACCCTAGAGGTCAGAAAACAGGCGCACAGATACAGCTTATTCGAGGCAAGACCCCCCGGACCACGCGAGCGACTCTTCGGCGAGTGCGAACGACGCAACACGTTTTCGAGGGCAAAATTGCTTACCAGAGCTGCCAGAGTTGAAAGAGGAGATACTGTTAGAGGCGCACTGCGCCCCCTATACGGCGCATCCGGGTGACACGAAGATGTTCAAGGACGCGATGCGGTTTGAGTCACAGTAGATCGATTGACGAAGTCGACTCTTCTCCCACCCATCCATATGACGTGGGCTAGAGACACTCGGCTTGTGTCGAACCTTTGGCAAGGATAACTACAAGCTCTAGAGACTAAACCACACTTCTGCATGGCGTTTCACCCCCAGACCGATGGGCAGTCCGAGCGAGCGATCTGGATTCTCGAAGATATGCTTCGAACCTGCGTACTTGTTTTGGGCGATGGATGGTCACTGTTTTTGAGCTTAGAGAGGACTTGAACTTCGACGGAACACCAGTGCGGATCTCAGCACGAGAGGACAGAAAGGATTGCGCAATCGGACGATCCCCCATGTGAAGGTGCTGTGGAGCAACCAGGAAGAACGTGAAGTGACTTGAGAACTGGAGTCAAAGATGAGGGAGTGCTACCCAGATTTATTCGTTGCGGACCAGGGTTAAGTTTCGAGGACGAAACTTCTTTTAAGTGGTGAGTGATGTAGTCATTACTTATTAGTAGCTTACTATGTGGATTGCGATACCCTTGTGGGGTCGATGTGGATGTTGGACTATCCTTTTATTATCCTTGTGGGTGGTCGTTTTGCTTTTCCCGATTGGCCGCTTTTAAACTACCAAAGAAAAGAAAAAGAAAATATTTCGAAAACTGTTTTAAAAATCTGGATGTCGTGTGGGCACCATTTTAAAACCCTGTGGATTTATGGATTGCGAAAACCAATTTGAAAATCTGGGTGTCGTATGGGCACCATTTCAAGGATTTATGGATTTCGAAAACCGTTTTGAAAAATCTGGGTGCCGTGTGGGCACCGTTTTTAAAACTGGTGGATTTATCCTTTCAAAATTAGTCGGCCTCGTTAATACCTATGGAAAATGATTGTATATATCCGACTGTTGAACTAGTGTGGTTAAAGTGATAGTTGCATGGTTGTTGTATTCAGGACGCCGTGCATATACAAAGGAGACTCTGCCCGTTCGCAGAGTGAATTTGTATATGCGGCGGGTCTGGGCACGCACCGGGGAGTTTGGTTTCAATATATATATATATATATATATATATATATATATATATATATATATATATATATATATATATATATATATATATATATATAATATATATATATATATACGCAAATTCAAATCTTTTCAGTGGTCGTCTTCCGCTTAATGAAACCCCCGGGGCGTGACAGATTAAGATGGTATTAGAAAGAAACAGCTTTAACCACAATAGTCGCTGTCCAACATCCACAGGAGCACATTACCACTGGCTACTAACTAATGAAATGATCAGGGTATAATTGCGTAGAGATGTGAGAGTGCGGGACTGTTGAGTTTTGTTTTCCGGTTTAGCTCGGTTGTTGTGCTAGGGTAGTCGGGTTGATTTGGAGGTTGGGGTCGAGGCCGGCTGCCACTGGGGCCTTGATGGTTGCTATGAGTAAATGGATTAGGCAACCAGCATAGGACACGGTGGGTCTGTTGACGGTGTTTATGCGCTTGGTGCGGCTTTTGGCACGGCAGATCGTTGCACCGACTTTTATTTTTTTTTTCCCGAACCCCTTCCTCTGCCGACGTTCGGGTCATCGTCTGTAACAGTGACGGGTGGTATTGCAACCCACCGGTGTGTGTTAACGTGTCGGCCATTTGTCGGTCGTGGGTAACTGGACAGCCGTTTGTCTAAACTTGCACCTTCTAGGTCTTCTGGTGTTAGGTTATAACAGGTAATCGGCCGATTCTTTTTGCACCATGGGCAAGGTATGGGTGGGAATGAGGATTCTTCCCCTACGGTTGTTACCCATAGTTCGGCTCTTTTTCCATAGACACTGTGATGGATGTAGAAATTATCGCGATGGGGTCTCGGGGTGCTCCTTTGGGTTCGAAAGGGAGACCACCGGGGCTAGTAAATCTTATTCGTTTGGGCTCGTTTTCGGTTAGAGAGGTCGTGCCTTGTTTCGCACAAGTGCGCGTAAGTGACGACTTTTTAGTGAGGGGTTTAGCTTTTGGCGCTGGGTGGTGCCAGGTAGCTCTGGGTCGGGTTCCTCGGTTCTGCGCAAGAGGGTCGGTTAGGTTGTCCTATTGGTGGGTTGGCACGTGATCCCTCGAGTGCGTTTTGTGAACCTAGGCAACTTTTGACAAGGTTCTTCTCGCTGTTTTCGTTGCTTGTCCTCTTTCGACCCTTTAGGTTTTAGACGGATAGTCTATAGTACCTGGAGGTCTTTGTTGAGCGGACCTAGAGCTTGGATTTTTCTCCTAGTTGGGAGCGTTTTGGGTCTTTGGTCTTTTGGGACAGGTGTGGGTCAAGGGGATCTGTCGACTACTCGGAGTTTTGGCACTGGTCACTTTCGGCTAGGAGGCCCTGTACGCAGCTCTTTCTGTGGGGTTGACCTTGTGGTAGGTCTTAGAGCTGAAACCTAACGTTAGTTTTGACCGTCGCCTCGGTAGGACGGATAGTCGGAATAAGTGGTCCGGGATGGTGGTTATGCTCCGAGCTTGTGGCCCGTGTTGGTGACGGGTGGAAGTGGCCCGTGTTGGTGACTGAGAGGAGCGGTCCGTGTTGGTGATAGGTGAGTTCGTTGTTTTCAGGGGAGAATTTCGGGTAGTTAGTAACCCAGCCTATTTTGCTGGCACCTCTTGGAGCCTTGTGAGGGCGTTAGTGTGGTTTGTTTTTCTTGTCGTCGGGTTAGTTGTTTTGGACTTTTAAGGACTCAGCGGTACGGGTTGGGCGGTATGACTGGGGTATCTCGACGCATCGCGAGACTTTGTTGCTGATTGCTCAGCGTCGGCTGAGGTGGTTTGCGGACCGGTGGCATCGTGACGGGGAATTCCGAGTCGGAAAGCAGGGATACGACGAGGTGCTGGGCATGGACTGGTTCACGAGGTATCAGGCGAATGTGTAGTTACTTGGTTTCAGTGAGCCTAGCGACTCGACCCTCTGCATCGCTCACTGACACCCCCGTTGTAGGGGTTTCTTTCGGCGCCTTCCTGACTGAACTGCCGGGAATACCCCCGAGCGGGAGGTCATCCTCTCTTTCGAGCTACTACCAGGCACGCAACCTATTACTTAGGCGCCTTATGGAATGTCTTTCGCGGAACTGAGGGAACCTAAGGCACAACTAGGGGATATTTCTGGATAAAGGGTTCATCAGACCGAGTGTGTCGCCTTGGGGCGCACCCGTGCTCTTCGTGCGAAAGAAGAACGGAAGCCTATGTCTACGCATCGACTACAGGGAGATAAACAAGGATACAGTGAAGATCAAGCCAAGGATTGATGACCTCTTCGATTCAACTGCGAGGAGCACTTGCGGATTTCTCTCCTGAATCTCAGGGATCAGAAGCTGTTTGCTAAGTTAAGAAATATGAGTTCTGACTTCGTGAAGTGGGCTTTTGGGGCACATAGTGTCAGCAACGGGAATCGCAGAGGATATGAGCGGAACTGCCCGACACACGATCCAGAACTGGCAGCAGTCGTCTTCGTTTTAAAGCTTTGGAGACACCACCTTTTGGAGTTCATCGTGATGTGTTTTCGGATTGCCAGAGCTTTAAGTTTGGTTCACATAGAAAGAGTTGTTGTTGCGGCAGAGGCGTTGGTTGGAGTTGCCGAAGGACTCGACTTGTCCATTCAGTATCACCCCGGAAAAGCAAATGTAGTAGCGAATGTCTTGAGCGGGAAGGGTGGTCAAATCGAGGAGGAACCGATAAGCGCGATTACTCAGCAGGACCGGTACGGTCGCGCGACTCTTGTCCTTGATGGTCAAGCCAACCCTATTAGAGAAATCCTGAAAGGTTAGAAGACAAGCGCACAGATACAGCTTGTTTGAGACAAGATTCCCCCAGACCGACGGACAGTCCGAGCGAGTGATCCGGATTCTCGAAGATATGCTCCGAGCCTGCGTACTTGATTCGGGTGATGGATGGTTACTGCTTTTGAGCTTAGAGAGGACCGGAGCTTCGATGAAACGCCCGTGCGGGTCTTAGCACGGGAGGACAAAAAGGTTGCGCAACCGGACGATCTCCTATGTGAAGGTACAGTGGAGCCACCAGGAAGAACGTGAAGCGACTTGGGAACTGGAGTCAAAGACAAGGGAGTGCTACCCAGTTTTATTCGATTGCGGACCAGGGTTAAGTTTCGAGGACGAAACTTATTTTAAAAGGTGAGTGATGTAGTGACCTGGCGTTCCTATGCTTTTGAATACCCTCTTTTCATGACAGAGTTGTTAGGGAAGCTTTTCACTGTATTTTCTGCAATGGACCGGCCTGGACCGCGGGTATTTTTCTGCGTTTGAGCTCGGAAAACGGAGAACGGCAAAGCGATCGGATTCAAATTCCGAATTACGGATCTCCCGGAATGGGGGTCAAAGCGTTTGCCTTTGAGTGGTGCATCAGATTCGTGCTAAGTGGCCGGCACGCTTTTCGAGGTGATCGGACGGGATCCTTCTACGATCGGACTTTCTATCTTATTTATGTCATTGGGTTATTTTATTTAATTTGTTTTACATCGACCTTCCGGTTTTCCGTTTGGGTCCTAATTGAACCCTTTCAGTGGTAACGGGGGGGAGTTGAAGTTCGAGAATTTTTGGGCTGATCGTCGGGGTTTGCGGATATTTTTTAGGTGGTAGAACTCGCAAAACGGTGAACGGTGGCGCGATCGGATTTGAATTCCGACCCTAAGATCTCTTAGAAATAATTTTTGAATTTTTTTCTATCAGCTTGGGTGCATCAGAATGCGTATCGGTGATCGGCACGTTTTTCGAGGTGATCTGGACCCTCTGTTCAAATTTTCTAATGGCTAGGTTTGATGACGGGTTTATTTTTATTTGGTCTTCGTATCTTTTTTTTCCGATCGGGGGTGCGGGGAAAAACCCCAAACCCCTTTTCCCTCTTTTCAAGAAACGGCATAGGAAGCGAGACGGAGAGATGGGGAGAGGCCTTTCTGCGAGATTGATCGGGCGTGGAGGGGACGATCCTCTTTCTTCCTCCTCCTCCGGCGGAAGTAAGGTGAGCGGTTCGAGTTTTTCCGTTTTTGTTCCTTTTTGCAATTTCTGGGGGGTCGAGGGTTTGGGTGTCGGTTGCTCGGGTGTCGCATGCGATGTGAGTTGTTAAACGGGAGGCCGCCGCCGCCGTTGTCAAACGGGAGGCCGCCGCCGCCATTATCGTGTTCGCGGGGTCGCCGCCGCAGCCGCCGTGGTCGCGGGGTCGCAAACGGAGCCGAAACGGGAAGCGAGGAGGATCACTGTTCACCCCGTACGGCTTCAGGCCACGCAGTCCACCAGTCCAAGCATGCACCCGGCGCACGCCCACACGGCCCAGAGAGGAGGACCCGGCGCACGGGCGCGTGCGCCAGCCCAGCCCAGGCCGCGCGGTGCACGCGCCAGGCGTTCACCCGGCGCACGCCCCCGCAGCCCGATGGTGCGGACCCGGCTCACGGGCGCGTGCGCCAGCCCAGCCCAGGGCGCGCGGTGCACGCGCCAGGCGTGACCCGGCGCTGCCGCCGCGACCGGGAGCGCGTGAGCCCGGTGCGCGCTCTGCCGTGCACCGGCCCGGCCCATTCCCCTTGGTGCACACCCCCGGGGTGAGCCCGGTCTGCGCCGCCGCCTCCTCTGCGCTGTGAACCCGGTCCACGCTTGGACCCGTGCACCAGTTTTCTGCCTATGTGTCCAGAAGCTCCGTTTTTGGCCCGTTTCGCCCCGTTTTTGAGTGTTTTTACTCTCGACGATGTTTTTAACGATAATTTTTACTGTAGTTCTTTTTCGGGCACAAGGGGGTGTTTTAACTGGAGTTTCCGCACATCTTCTTCTTCGCGTTTCAGGTGCGTACACTCTTAGAATCCCTTTATGCGCACTATCGTTATTTTCATGTTTATCATGTTGTGGGTTTTCGATCGAGACTTAGTGTGGGACTTTTCGAAAGCTGTTGATGATCTCCAATTATTCGTTTAACTGTACTAATGTTGATAGTGTTTATGGTTTTTATTATTGGTTTGGTTTCGTGTACTTGGTTACGATGCTCTAGGCTGCAGCACGCGCACCCGCGGTTTCGCCACCGCAAAGGGTGTGCTTTTTCGGAAAAGTGGTCGATGACCCGTGTATACCCACGAGGTGACGTAGTGGGGGCCCCCGTAGGTGGGGGGTTTGAGACGCCAAGGTGTGAGCGGTGCGACCCGTCGAGGTAGGTGCTCGGCGAGGTTTACCGAGGAGGTGCTCGGTCTGGTTTCCCGAGGTTGGTGCTCGGTTTGGTTTTCTTTCCCGATGTTGGTGCTCGGTTCGGTTTTCTTTCTTGAGGTTAGTGCTCGTGTTTGGTTTTCTTTCCCGAGGTTGGTGCTCGGTTTGATTTTCTTTCTTAAGGATAGTGCTCGGTCTGGGTTGCCGAGGCAGGTGCCCGGTTCAGGTTTTGCAGGGGGAGGGGACACCGTCCATCGCACGATGCGGAGGGCGGTTACTCTGGTTTTCTTACGGTTTGCTTTAGTTACAGTCTTCCTGCATTTCATCTTTTATACCTTGTGTCGCTGACTTCCCACTCTGTGACAGGTTTCTTTGGGGGTGAGAGCGAGGGCGACGGTGAGGTCGTGACAGGAGTACTTTTGGTCCTTCGAGGCCATAGACTGTATTTATTTTCTTTTTTGCTCATTTCATTACTTATTAGTAGCTTACTATGTGGATTGCGATACCCTTGTGGGGTCGATGTGGATATTGGACTATCCTTTTATTATCCTTGTGGGTGGCCGTTTTGCTTTTCCCGATTGGCCGCTTTTAAACTATCAAAGAAAAGAAAAAGAAAATATTTCGAAAACTGTTTTAAAAATTTGGGTGTCGTGTGGGCACCATTTTAAAACCCTGTGGATTTATGGATTGCGAAAACCGATTTGAAAATCTGGGTGTCGTGTGGGCACCATTTCAAAACCCTGTGGATTTATGGATTTCGAAAACCGTTTTGAAAAACCTGGGTGCCGTGTGGGCACCGTTTTTAAAACTGGTGGATTTATCCTTTCAAAATTAGTCGGCCTCGTTAATACCTATGGAAAATGATTGTATGTATCCGACTGTTGAACTAGTGTGGTTAAAGTGATAGTTGCATGGTTGTTGTATTCAGGACGCCATGCATATACAAAGGAGACTTTGCCCGTTCGCAGAGTGAATTTGTATATGCGGCGGGTGTGGGCACGCACCGGGGAGTTTGGTTTCAATATATATATATATATATATATATATATATACACACGCAAATTCAAATCTTTTCAGTGGTCGTCTTCCGCTTAATGAAACCCCCGGGGCGTGACAGTTCCACTCCGGAGTGTGTTACAGACAAGCTTTGAGTCCTTGAGATTCCTTTTCCCTATCGGTGTTATGCGTTGGCCAGTATACCCGATTTGGCAGGCACAGCAGGCAGTACCAGTTTTACTGGTGGCACTAGATTGGGGTTATTACAGGCATATACTTTATTGTTGCACTCGTGTCAGGGGGACTGAGTGGAGTCTAGTAGCTGTATTTAGACCAGTGCTAGTGTTGTTGGGAGCCGTTTGGTTTGACGGTGGTCCCGTATCATTGTGAGTACTTTGACCATTGTGTGAGAGGTTGAGCATCTTGAGTCTATCCGTTCTGAGAGAGAGCGTGGATTTCGACTATAGCCTGTATGAGCCACTACTCGATAGCGAGTTAGTCCGTTTGGACACCGTACGTAATTCCTACCCGGCAGTGGGAGGTGGTTGTAGGTGGGCGCAGGTTTGACTGGACAAGATGTGGCGGTCAGCTCGATTGGGTCGATTGTACACTTCATGTGCTAGTGGTGGCATATCCTTCATTAGTTCTCCCCTTTTAAGCATTTAGATAGAGGCATGGTAGCTGTTGAGTATCTCCAGCTTTCTTGTTCAATTTTTACTGCATTGGTTATCTTATGCCTCTAGTGGACTTAGTGGGCAGATCGTCGGGCCTGGCGGTGGTACCCACTGAGAACTCACTTTTTGGTGTAGTTCTCACACCCATTGGGGGTTCCCCCTCCCCCTTTTTCTTTTCTCTCCTTTGTTTTGCAGAGTCTTAGCGGATGTTGCTGATTCTGCGGTTGTTGATCGAGGCGAGGGAGTCGCGAGCTAGATCCCTACCCGTCGTTGGAGAGTAGCGGTACCCCTTACGAGGAGATCGTCAGTAGATTAGTTATTTTATTTTCTCTTTTGAGAGACTGATGTAGTGAGGATATGATATGTATTGAGAGACTGTACACTGTTGTATTTATTGGAGATACCTCCCTGATTACTTTTGGATCATTGTATCTGAGGACTTGTATGATTATCTTTTTGGGAGTTGGATATTATTTTATTATTTTCCAGTTGTACAGTGGTTGATTTTTAGTTTTACAGCAGATTTTTATTTATAGCTCTAATATCTGTTAGCTGTAGTACCCTTTTCTTGCAGGTTGGACTCTTCGCCTGTGCGGGGTTTTGCATAGGCGGCGAATCTGTTGGCGAGCCCGGATCGCAGTTTCGACCCCGGGGCGTGACAGGTGTGGTTAATGTCACGCCCCGGGTGTAGACCAGAACCCGGGCTCGCCAACAGATTCGCCGTGCACATAGAATTTTCCATGTACACGAAGCGCTGGTAACCTGCTCAGATATATAATATACAATAAAAGAGCACAAACAGAGCTGAACTGAAAGAACTACAAGTAATCTCAGACTGAAATAAAGTAAAAGCTGAAATAAAAGTACAATAAACTCCCAGCTCACCATAATATACAACCAGCTGGCCAAAGCCAGACCCAAAAGTAAACTACTGTAGTCTGAGATACAAAAAGGGGGTACAGTAAAAGTCTAGCTAATCTCTCGCTCGGGGTAGACGATCTAGCTAGTCGGCGATCCTCTTATCTCGATCTGCCGCTGAAGGCCCAGCAGCTCCCACAGTCGACTCTACAAAACAAAGGGGGGAAAAAGGACAAGAAACAACAATGGGGGTGAGAACTACTAGATAAACCAGTAACCTCCCCTAGTGGGTAAAAACCTCAAATGCTGACGCACCCACTAGGAATAAAGAGGCAAAATGAGAAAACAGTAGTATGCTATAAAGGCTGCTGAGAAAGGAACTGCTACTACAATGCCTCTAATATGCAGTGCCAAAGATAACTGTATGCATGCAACTATGAAGCTAACAGCCCAAAGAAACCCAATCAGACACCAGGAAATACTGGCACTGCCTGCTCTGTCATCAATCTCATGAACTCACCAACTGAATGACCGGCACCCATCACGGTCTAAAGCCTACTCCGGAGTGGCACTCGAGGGGAGCGACCCACACGAGTAAAGTATCTCTGTAACCAATGTTTCACGATAGCAGGACTGGATCATGACCATGATCAAAGTGGGAATGCTCCATCCACTAATGCAACCCCGATCCCCAATCTGATGTGATAATAACATCCGGTCAACCGCCCAAAATCCGCGGTCACCGCTGAACCCATAACCCCCAATCTGGTAAGGTAAAAACATCTGGTCAACCGCCTAGCATCCGCGGTTGCCACTATGCCCCACAATCCCCTAAGACAAGTCCAAACTGTCCCAGACAATACTATCTCAAAATCCCGATCAGACTCGAGCATCATGCATCGATAGAGAAGAATAACAATAAAATATGTTTTCTCCTAAGTCAAATCCCATAATATAGTGCTACAGTAAAATAGTGGCCTAACTAGTTGTCCAAATAAGCATGCAAGTGTTCTTGTTAAAAGCATTTGAAAAGTGACTAAAGTTTCATGTGAAGAATCATTTTAAAATATTATTGGGTTACTTATTTGCATGCGGTTTACGATATAGCAATTGTCCAACTTTATTGTCCCAGATTTATCACTTAGAAGCTATCAATTAATTTAGGGGGGCCAATGCAATAGGTTCAATTATCATAAGTTAACTGTCACATTTAATATTGGGAAACTCTACTACTCCTAGTGCGCGAGTCAACAAAGAGGGAAACGCAACCACCCACCTCGAAAAGCATGCACAACGCTCCAAGAAAATACCCGCTGTCCTCTAAGCACACCGTCAGCTGAAACAGTATCCTACAACAACACACAAGTGTACACAGTGTAAAAACGACAATTCCCAAAACAGCTTTTGCTGTTTTTAAAAATCAGCACGCAAAACGAGGAATTTCACCTCTGTCCCGAGCTCCTAAAATCCCAGAAAAATCACGGTTGCATTCCTCGCAAAAAGTAGCCCAAAATCGACTCTTGAATCGCCTCGATCTGATATTCCTACGCCGAGAAACAATTCGTCGAAGTCGCCGCTGTCCAAAAGCCCAAACAGCAAAATAGGGGGTCAAATCACCTCGGGAACCGTGCCAAACTTGCGTAATCCAGAAAAATCATCAACACGAAAAACGAAGCCCTACCTCTCAGGAACACACTGGCGAAGAAATCGTCGAAAAAGGACTCCTGTACTGCGCAGGGGACTTCTCGGACTGAAATGCGACGATAACGGGCCGAAAATGGGGGAAAACCGAGGCACACTGTAAAATCCGGATCGCCGCTGTCGATCTTCCAGAAAATCTGGGAACGCACCACGAGGTAGAAAAATCTGTGAGGAACAAGTTCTCTATAGACCTCTCCCTCTCAATCTCTCTCTATCACTCGAAAAAATCAGAGAAGAGAGGGGATGGAGGCCTATTTATAGGCCCACTCCAACATTTGGAGAAATGACCAATGGGTCCCAGATTCGGGCGCCCGGTTCTTTCGGGCCCGCATAGTAACTCGGCCCAACTTGCGGCCCATCCCGCACGGGATCCCGGTCGGACCGATTTTTGGTCCGACCCGCTTGGGCGTCCGACACGTGTCCCCCGCACAGGGGACAGCGCGCCCGGCGAACCGGGCGCGGCAACGTGCCCCCTGCGGGGGCGGCGGGGTGGGTGGCGCCCGCCTATAGCGTGGCGCCACGCGTCCCCCCTTTTCCCGCCCGACACGGCCGCCGGCGGTCGCTGCGCGCCGCCTGCACGCCTGCAGCGCGTGCGCGTACGGCCGCAGGCGCGCGCCTGCGGGTGCGCCGCGCGCACGTACGCCCGCCAACCCGGGGCCGCCACGTGGCGCGCCCCGGTGCACCGTGCGCCGCGCCGCTGCCCCAGCCTGCCCGACCTGCCCGCGCTGCCCGCGCTTGTTCTATGCGCCGCGCGTGCTGCGCCGGCCCAACCAGCGCCTGCCACGTGGCCCGCCGGTCCACCGTGCACCGGCGGCCTGCTCCGTGGACCGAGAGCCGTGCGCCGGCCCAATAAGAAGGCGCCACGTGTCCAGGGTTGGTCCACGGTTCCCCCCATGCACCATTTTGCGCAGAAAACTTCGGGGGGTCCGTTTTTGGGCATCCGGACTCCGAAAAATACAAATAAATAGCCGTTTTCAAGCGTTTTTCCGCGCTGAATCCAAATACGGCCTCCGTTCAGCCTGATTCCACTCCTAAAATTCGGCAAAGGCAGCCGAAGGTCAGGCTTGTTTCCAAATCCTCTCTGGGTCCAAACAACACATCACTTTGACCTGTTGGGGCCCCACACACCACTGACAGGTGTTCCACACCCCGAAACAGGGGAAAAACCACAGGGGAACCTGGGACACTACAGTTAAAGTGTGAATTGTGTTTGTGACGCCGTGCATATACAAAGGAGACTCTGTCTGTTCGTGGGGTGAATTTGTATATGTGGCGGGTCTGGGCACGTACCGGAGGGTGGGAATGTTTCAAAAAAAAGAACAAAAACTTACATGTTTTCCGCTTATTTAAACTCCCGGGGCGTGACAATATCGGTAATTATTTGAGAATCACATGAGTAGTATTCCATATTATGTTTTATGAGAATTGCGATAATGGATGTCATGATGATGATTATAGAAGCTTACCTAAGGGAATCATTACATTATGTGATTGATAGCATGCATAATTTAATGTACAACCTATGGGATTGAGATGTAAGCATAAGAATGATATAGTTCATGTGGATTGAGGCTTACATGATTTATTGTACATGTTGGGTACCTTCGAGATATTATATATATTTAATGGTTGTATTCACCTATGCTAGTTGAGAGCATGTTTAGGGAGATGAGGCTTATTTTGATTGATTTTGGTGATCATATCTGTTAATGTTCCCTGCTTATGATTCAGTTTCTTTAAAAGCTATTATTGGAACTTGACCTAGCACTCCATCATATGATGCATGTTGAAACCAGACTAGTAGAGAACCTTCACTTGGGCTAGGTTCTTTTATACTTTAGACATCCCACACTTTGCATCTTTTCCTGGATATAGATTTTCCTCGCCTGGGTAGTGGGCCGAGTGGTCAGGTTTGTCACGCCCCGAGACCGTCAATTTGAACAGTTCGGGCGCGCCAACAGACCCGCCAATCGGGCATGACCTTTCAAGACCCGAAAGGAACGGTTCAATCCAACAATATCATTTCAATATAGCGGAAGAGTAAGCAATCAGAGTAGAGAACTATAAATTTAAACTTTCAATCATTCAACAACTAGTTAGAAGAACTGAAAGTACAAAACTTGAGCGAAGACATACACTTTTGTTTAATATTACAACTCTCTTTTAGCATGACTACAATACCAAAATACATACATATTTTTTTTTTCTTTCTTTCCAACTTGAAACTTAAACATTTAGAATTATACATTGTTCCTCACATACAAGGTTCGCTCAAGAAAATGAAACTCCAAAATGGTGGTGGCGACTCTAGACTGCTAGGTCGCTACTCTGCTGGGCGCTTGCCCTTGTCGCGTGTCTCGCCCGATGTACCTGGACCTGTGGGGAAGTCACCCAAAGGGTGTGAGAACTACAACCAAGTTCCCAGTGGGTTCAACCACCGAGAGAAAATGCCCTGCACCGCTTAGTCTAATGGAAGCAATATAATAGAGAATGAAATACAGTAAATAAAAGCTGTAAATCTTAGCTAGCATGCTTAATACTTTTACCTTTGCCATGACATTGCTCTATGTCGCTATAGGTTGCCAAACTAACCAACCTGTCCCTTGCCAAATTACTTTCATTAACTTTCTTGTGTTTCAATTCAAGTTGCTAAACCCTCGGAGAAACTTGCCCAACGGGCCCTAGCCCGGCAGACATGCTGCCATAAGACAAGTCCTCTAAGGTTGCCGATAACACCCGCAAGTGTTACCCCGCCCTACGGGGAAACGTCCCGAACGGGTCTCTACCCGGGAGAGGGACACTGCCTGCTACTCCAACATGGGCCACGTTTCACCCCGTAGGTGCGCTCGTTTTATTATCTCTTTTATTGCTTTGCATTTAGCCTCTTTGCTCTTTTAGGCCTTTGCCTTTCTTTTGCTCTTTAGCACTTAGCTTCCATCTCAATCGAGCTTATAGCTCACATTGCTCACATTGCCTCTTAGCCCTTTTTCTTTCTTTGCAATTAAGCTTTTAGCTTGTCTTTTTAATATACTCATGCATTTACCCTAGGTCCATGCCTTAAGGTACATAAGTCCCTTGGACTCAATTCTTAACTTTCATTATGCTCAAGTTGAAGTTAAAGTGTAGGTATATTAACCCGACTCCCTATGACCACTCTAGGGATTTCCAATACTCTGGATTTTAACCTCAACTAAACTATGCTTTCCTTAGAGACATAACTCTAATTTAGGCCCTAATTCCATCACACGCTTATTTGACTCAAACAACCATGCCACTCGTGAAATCCTATAGTGAATGCCACACATTAGAGCCTAATCTAAGTTTTCTCCTAAGTCAAATTTCCATAAACCGCAACCACATCTACATAAGCATGAAATTATTGTCCTAGCCACTCTATTAACATGCTTCTAATAACAAGCAAAAGATAAGGGGAGAGGTCACCCTCGCTCGATAGAATCCCCCACCTCGGTGTGTTCTATCGATCCTTGCAAGAGGCAATTCCAGCTCCTTTGGTCCTTGAGGCTTTCCTACATCGTAAGGAGGGCAAAATAAAGCAATTGCCTCTACATGATCCTTTAAATTTAGTAAGACGATGAAATTAACCTCTTTTGACAACAAAGAGGGGAAAGTTCCTATTTGATCGTTTTCCCCCTCCAAAAGGCTAACTTTTTATCGATTCATAAAAATGGGAGGGAATTAATTATCTTATGGCATGTTGCCAAAAAGAAACTTGCTCAACTCGATCCGGGGTCAAAAAGCCCCCCGAATTTTGAGAAAAGCTCAATTTGAGCTATTTCCTCCCAATTCGTCGATTTTGCTTCTTGGAAAGTCAAGAATTGCAATTTCACATTGGAAACAAGCCCAAAGCTCTCTAAATTTTAGAGGGGCTCAAATTAAGCAATTTTCCCCATCCCAAATTCCTAAATTTTGCATTTTGCAAAATCGAGAAATTGAAATTTTTGCATTTGGCAAACTTGAGAAATTGCATTTTCCTTATTGGGGAAAAGAGAAGAGAAGAATTCTCTATTATTCTTCTTTTCTTCTTTTCTTCTTTTCTTTTCTTTCTTTTCTTTCTTCACTTTCTTTCTTTCTTCTTTTTTTTGTGTGATCCTAAACCTGCTGCTGGGCAGCAGCCAATGCAGCTGCTGCCCAGGCAGCAAGCTAGCAAGAGGCTGCGCAAGGCAGCATTGCAGCTGCCTTGCGCAGCTACTATGGCTGCCCAGCTGCTGTTGCTTAGTAGCAGCAGCAGCTGAGCAGCACAAGCTGCTCCTCACTTCTCTTTTTTTTTTTTTTTTGTATCCCACAGCAGCTGCTGCTGCTTTGAGCAGCAGCAGCTGGGCCAGCAGCTGCTGCTGCTTTGAGCAGCAGCAGCATGGCAAGCAGCTGCTGCTGCTGCTTTGAGCAGCAGCAGCCGCAGGCAGGAAGCAAGAAGGAGAGGGAGAGGTTGTGCGAGAGAGAGATAGAGAGAGAGAGAGAAAGAGAGAGAGAGGGAAGTTACCTTTTCCTTCTCCTTCTTCTTCTTCTTCTTCTTCTCTTCTTCTTCTTCTTTTTCTTCTCCTTTCTTCTTCCTTCTCCTTTCCTTCTCCTCTTTGGTTTCCTCTAGCTGAGAGAGAGAGTGAGAGTGGGTGCGTGTGAGGGGGGGGAGGGGAAAGAGAGAGGGGTCATTTATTAATCTGCTGTGGGTGGTTGGGAAAAGAAAGGGAATTTACCAAAATGCCCCTGAATTTTGAAATTATCCCAAATTGCCCTTTTCCTGCAGAATTTCCTGCAGCGAGCTTTATCGGTTAGCCCTCTTTCACCTCGTTTTCCCGTCAACTGAGAAATCAAATTTGTAATTTCTCTTCACCCCTTTAATCTACAAATTTTTCTTAAACTTCCCACGATTTTATTTAAAATTTCGGACTACTCTAAGCCCTCGAAAGAGAGCCCCGAAAATGCTTCGCGATAGACCTGGGCTGTCAAAACTGCAGTTTCAGCAATCGCGAAGCATTTTTCTTCGCTTCGTTCTCCGATTTTTTCTTAATAACATACCTAGGTTTTTCGCCCCTTTTAATAAGAAAACTTTTGTGAGTCACCCCACGATTTCTTTTAAAATTTTGGGGCACTCGAAGCCCTCGAAACAGGGCTCCGAAAACGCTTCGCGATAGACTTGGGCTGTCAAACTGCAATTTCAGCAATCACGAAGCATTTTTCTTCGCTTCGTTCTCCGATTTTTTCTTAATAGCATACCTAGGTTTTTCGCCCCTTTTAATAAGAAAACTTTTGTGAGTCACCCCACGATTTCTTTTAAAATTTTGGGGCACTCGAAGCCCTCGAAACAGGGCTCCGAAAACGCTTCGCGATTAAGAATTTCAGAAATTCCAGATTTGGCTAAGTCCTCGGGTTCAAGTCACTTTTCGACCCGATGCCCTTCGCGTCAGCCCGAAACGCACCGAACTCGACTGTAATCATGTTTAAAACACGTTACAAGTCCTCTCGCCGAATTTTGCCATTTTGCGAACTCGGCGAACACGAGTCCCAATTTTGCAATTTGAGGCTTCGTTTCTCAACCACAACTCACTTTTCGACCCAACGGCTTTTGCGTTGATTCAAAACACTTCAAACCCACTTGTAATCATATTCGAAACGCGTTACAAGCATTTTTACCGAATTTTGCTATTTCGCAGAAATCGGTGCACTACATTCTCCCCTCCTTTAGGAGTTTCGTCCGCGAAACTAAAACTCACGTACCTTGGGATTTATTCCTCGAACAAGCGAGGATAATGCTCCCGCATCACAGCCTCAGGCTCCCACGTGGCCTCCTCCTCGCTATGCCTCGTCCAAAGCACTTTCACATAAGGAATGGAGCGGTTCCTGAGCTTCCTATCACGCCGATCAATAATCTTATACGGGAACTCATCGTAGCTCATATCCTCCCGTAGATCGAGTGGTGGGTAGTTGATTATGTGCGTCGGGTCGTGGACATACTGGCGGAGTTGTGACACATGGAACACATCATGAATTCCTGCCAAATCTGGGGGCAAAGCTATTTTATAGGCCACTGGGCCAACCCGCTCCAAAACCTCATAAGGTCCAAGAAAACGAGGGTTCAACTTTCCTCGCATCCCAAATCGCACTACTCCCTTCGTGGGCGACGCCTTCAAAAATACATGATCCCCGACCTTAAACTCTAGGTCGCGCCGCCTTTTGTCCGCATAGCTCTTTTGCCGACTTTGCGCTGTCACCAGACGTTGACGCGCAATTTGCACCTTTTCCTCGGCTTCTTGCAATACATCAGGACCCAGTGATGATCTCTCGCCAACCTCACTCCAATGCAGTGGAGACCTGCACTTTCTGCCATAGAGTGCCTCAAAAGGTGCCATTCCGATGCTGGCTTGATAGCTGTTATTGTAGGCGAACTCCGCCATCGGCAAATATCGCTGCCACCCTGGTCCATAGTCCAAGACACACGCCCTGAGCATATCTTCGAGGATTTGATTGGTCCTCTCAGATTGACCATCGCTCTGAGGGTGATAAGCCGTAGAGAAATCCAGGCGTGTTCCCAAAGTCTCGTGGAAGCTCTTCCAAAATTGTGACACGAATCGGGGATCCCGATCCGACACTATAGAAACAGGAACTCCATGAAGGCGCATAATCTCATCAATATACAACTGCGCCAATTTATCCCTAGACCAGGTGGTGTGGACAGGCAGGAAATGAGCCGCCTTGGTTAACCTATCCACAACCATCCAAATCGCGTCGTGGCCTGCTTGAGACCGAGGCAAGCCCACGATAAAATCCATAGCGATGTTCTCCCATTTCCACACGGGAATCGGCAGATTTTGAAGCTTGCCCGCAGGGAGTCTATGTTCAGCCTTGACTTGTTGGCACACTAAGCATCTAGCCACGAAGTGTCCAACATCCTTTTTCATACCTGGCCACCAAAACTGCGCCCTCAGGTCCTTATACATTTTTGTGCCGCCGGGGTGGATAGTATACGGCGATCGGTGTGCTTCTTGAAGGATCATTTCACGAATATCCTCATCATTAGGTACACACACGCGACCCCGAAACCTTAGGATCCCCTCAGAATCCACAGTAAAATCCTTTGCCTCACCGCTTTCTAGATCAGACCTCGCCTTTTGGAGCTTTTCATCCGCCATTTGCTTTTCTTTAATTCTCTCCAACAAGGTAGGTTGCACAACGAGCGTCATAAGCTTCGCGGGGGCACCGGAAGCCACAACCTCCAAGCCCATCCGTCTCATTTCGGATTGCAACGGGTATTGGTCGGTGATGATCATGGCAAGATTTTCCACGGACTTCCTGCTTAGCGCGTCGGCCACCACATTTGCTTTCCCCGGGTGGTACAAGATGCTAACATCATAATCTTTTAGGAGTTCCAGCCATCGGCGCTGCCTCAGGTTTAATTCCTTCTGAGTGAACAAATATTTGAGGCTTTTGTGATCCGTGTAAATCTCGCAATGTTCCCCGTAGAGGTAATGCCGCCATATCTTTAGTGCAAAAATCACCGCGGCAAGCTCGAGATCGTGAGTGGGGTAGTTCTTTTCATAACTCTTCAGCTGCCGGGAGGCATAGGCTATAACCCTCTCGTCTTGCATGAGTACACACCCCAACCCAGTCCCTGAAGCATCACTATAAACCACGAACCCTTTTCCCGCAACGGGTAGAGCAAGAATTGGAGCCGTCGTCAACTTGTCCTTGAGCAATTGGAAGCTTCTCTCACAGGCATCGCTCCAAATGAACTTAGCTCCTTTTCTTGTAAGGCTGGTGAGTGGAATGGTAATTTTAGAGAACCCTTCCACAAACCGCCTATAATAGCCCGCGAGTCCGATAAAGCTTCGAATCTCGGTGACATTTGTTGGTCGCGGCCAATCTTTCACTGCTTCAATTTTCTTGGGGTCTACAGACACCCCCGTCTCAGAAATCACATGTCCTAAGAATGCCACTTCCCGGAGCCAGAATTCGCATTTCTTCAACTTCGCGAATAGGCTCCGCTCTCGAAGCACTTGTAGAACCTGTCGTAGGTGATCCTCGTGCTCGTCGTCACTTCGAGAGTAGACTAAAATGTCGTCAATGAAGACAACGACAAATCGGTCTAGGAAAGGCTGAAAAACGCGGTTCATTAAATCCATGAATGCCGCCGGGGCATTCGTCAACCCGAAAGGCATTACAGTGAATTCATAATGTCCATACCGCGTTCTAAAAGCTGTTTTGTGCACATCCTCCGGCTTAATCTTTAATTGATGATATCCCGATTGAAGGTCAATTTTTGAAAATACCCGGGAACCTTGCAATTGGTCGAACAAATCATCGATTCTCGGTAATGGATATCGGTTCTTGATTGTCAATTTGTTGAGCTCCCGATAATCCACACATAACCGCAGCGATCCGTCCTTTTTCTTCACAAATAGGACCGGAGCTCCCCAAGGGGATACGCTAGGTCTAATGAAACCCTTGTCCAGTAAATCTTGCAATTGAGCCTTAAGCTCCTTTAACTCCGCCGGGGCCATCCTATAAGGAGCCTTTGAAACTGGAGCCGTCCCGGGAACCAAGTCTATTATGAACTCAATCTCCCGATCCCTCGGCATGCCCGGCAACTCTGCAGGAAATACATCAGGATATTCCCGCGCCACGGGAATGTCTTGTACATTAGGTTCCTCCTTGTGCCCTTCCACCACAGTAGCTAAGTAAGCCACACACCCTCTGTCGATAAGCTTCTTGGCCCGCGACGCCGAGACCACAGAGGCAAATAGAGAGCCTCTACATGCCTTGAATACATACTCCTCTTGTCCCGGCTCTCGAAAGATGATAACCGCCGCTCGCAGTCGATAGTGGCATAATACTTGGAGAGCCAATTCATTCCCAAAATTACATCATAATCTCCTAGCCGTCTCAAAACTAAGAAGTCCACTGTCATAATCCACTCGCCAACCCGAACTGGACAGGCGGGACAACTCTCAGATACCTCTAAAGAACCATCAGGCACATGGACCGTTTTAGTACTAGTAGACTGTAATACATCCAACCCATGTCTCATGGCAAAGGATCTACATATGAATGAATGCGATGCACCTGTGTCGAATAGAGCCCTACATCGAACATCATTAATAAAAATTATACCTGCCACGACGTCGTCAGCCACGGGCTCCTCCTCCTTCGCCTGAGCGGCAAAAGCCCGCCCGCTCGGCGGTCGCTGAGGGGCGGCGGGGCGTGCAGCTGGTAGAGCTGGCACCGTCTTCTTGTGTTGCTTCGGGGCAGCCTGGATCGTCGGCACGGCCGGGGCGGGGTGCGTGCCCCTCCAACACTCTCGAGCCATGTGACCCGGCCGGCCACAGTTGAAGCACCTCCCCTCGCGTTCTGGGCACTCAGTAGGTCGGTGCGGGCCACCACAAATGGCACATCGCCCGGGGGCCGTGAACTGTCGGGGCTCCCGAGGATAGTGCTGCTGTCGCTGTTGCTTCGGAAGCCGTTGATATTGGCTCTGACCCCCGGGGCCACCTTGATGCCGCTTCTTTTCCTTCGCTTTGCCCTTATCTTTCTCAAAAGCTTCGCGCTCTCGGCGCACCACCATGTCGCCCCTTTCTACCAAGCGGGCTCTATCCACAATCTCCCGATAAGTTGCAATGTTGAATGGTTGGACCTTTGAGTAGATCGCCGGTCGAAGGCCCCTCTCGAAACATCGCACCTTATCCCACTCACTGCGCACCACGGTGGGTAAACAGCTAACGATGCGAGAGAACTCGCACTCGTATTCTTGAACTGAGCGGCTTCCCTGGCGAAGATTTTTGAAGTCATCTTCCATTTGTTGCTTCGCACTGTCGGGGAAATATGTGGCGAAGAAGAGCTCCTTGAATTCTTCCCACGATGGCTCCGGCAATGCCGTCCTAGCCCTTCTCTCCAACTCTGCTTTCCACCAACGGTGTGCCACATTGTCGAGGTGGGGAACCGCCACAGTAACACGGTCCCGCACCGGCACCCGAAGGGTTAGGAACAGTCGCTCCATGGAGTCAATCCACGACTCCACCACCATTGGATCGGATTTGTCGCCGCTGAAGGTAGGAGGGTGAAATTTCTGGAAGTCGGCGAGAACCTCCATCGCCCTATTTTGCTCCGCTCTCTGGGCCGCGTACTCGGCATCACCCACCTCCGAGTCGGCCCGCCGGGGCACTCCTCTAGTAGCCCCGACAGATGGTGCTGGGCGCGCCGCCATAGGCTCGGCCGCCATAGCCACTCCTTCAGTAGTTGCCCCCACTTGGGGCGAGGCTGTGCGCTCATGCGTCGTCTGCGCCGCCTCAATCTGCCGTGCCAACAGGTCCTGGAGCCTCTCAATTTGTTCGGCCTGACGCCTCGTCGCTTCCTCCTGGCGCTGCAACGCCTCCTCTAGCCTGCGAGAAGCCTCCTCCTCCCGTTGGCGAGAAGCCTCCTCCAGCCTACGAGAGGTCTCCTCCTCTCGTTGGCGGGAAGCCTCCTCCTGTCGCTGAGAGGCCTCCGCCTGCTGCTGTACCACGCCAATAAGCGCGGCCATTTGCTCCCTCAGTTCACGAACATCACTCGAACCGGAGCCCTCCCCCGGCTCGAGGCGCGTAAGACGTGTCTCCCTTCGCGGTGGCATAGCTATCTGCACACCACAAAAACATCAGTCCAACGCTTACAACTTAGGCATTTGCGGAATTAAATGCAGTAAATTTAACGATCACATAAAGGCTTCGTCAACCCAATCATGCGAAAGTAAAAAGGAATACTTCTTCCCACCCCTAACGTTACGTTGTCGGCCGCCCAACATAACGTTAGCTAGTGGAAGTCCATTTTCCCTCGATCCATTCCCAATGTCCTTCTTGGGAATCAAGTAACCCAATCATGTACTTTCGCCAAAAGATCCACACACGCTCTCGTGCCTAAACCCTAGGGTCTTCCTAAGGTTCGCTAACCACCTAGGTCTATCTCCTAGGCTCTGATACCACTCTAATCTGTCACGCCCCGAGACCGTCAATTTGAACAGTTCGGGCGCGCCAACAGACCCGCCAATCGGGCATGACCTTTCAAGACCCGAAAGGAACGGTTCAATCCAACAATATCATTTCAATATAGCGGAAGAGTAAGCAATCAGAGTAGAGAACTATAAATTTAAACTTTCAATCATTCAACAACTAGTTAGAAGAACTGAAAGTACAAAACTTGAGCGAAGACATACACTTTTGTTTAATATTACAACTCTCTTTTAGCATGACTACAATACCAAAATACATACATATTTTTTTTTTCTTTCTTTCCAACTTGAAACTTAAACATTTAGAATTTACATTGTTCCTCACATACAAGGTTCGCTCAAGAAAATGAAACTCCAAAATGGTGGTGGCGACTCTAGACTGCTAGGTCGCTACTCTGCTGGGCGCTTGCCCTTGTCGCGTGTCTCGCCCGATGTACCTGGACCTGTGGGGAAGTCACCCAAAGGGTGTGAGAACTACAACCAAGTTCCCAGTGGGTTCAACCACCGAGAGAAAATGCCCTGCACCGCTTAGTCTAATGGAAGCAATATAATAGAGAATGAAATACAGTAAATAAAAGCTGTAAATCTTAGCTAGCATGCTTAATACTTTTACCTTTGCCATGACATTGCTCTATGTCGCTATAGGTTGCCAAACTAACCAACCTGTCCCTTGCCAAATTACTTTCATTAACTTTCTTGTGTTTCAATTCAAGTTGCTAAACCCTCGGAGAAACTTGCCCAACGGGCCCTAGCCCGGCAGACATGCTGCCATAAGACAAGTCCTCTAAGGTTGCCGATAACACCCGCAAGTGTTACCCCGCCCTACGGGGAAACGTCCCGAACGGGTCTCTACCCGGGAGAGGGACACTGCCTGCTACTCCAACATGGGCCACGTTTCACCCCGTAGGTGCGCTCGTTTTATTATCTCTTTTATTGCTTTGCATTTAGCCTCTTTGCTCTTTTAGGCCTTTGCCTTTCTTTTGCTCTTTAGCACTTAGCTTCCATCTCAATCGAGCTTATAGCTCACATTGCTCACATTGCCTCTTAGCCCTTTTTCTTTCTTTGCAATTAAGCTTTTAGCTTGTCTTTTTAATATACTCATGCATTTACCCTAGGTCCATGCCTTAAGGTACATAAGTCCCTTGGACTCAATTCTTAACTTTCATTATGCTCAAGTTGAAGTTAAAGTGTAGGTATATTAACCCGACTCCCTATGACCACTCTAGGGATTTCCAATACTCTGGATTTTAACCTCAACTAAACTATGCTTTCCTTAGAGACATAACTCTAATTTAGGCCCTAATTCCATCACACGCTTATTTGACTCAAACAACCATGCCACTCGTGAAATCCTATAGTGAATGCCACACATTAGAGCCTAATCTAAGTTTTCTCCTAAGTCAAATTTCCATAAACCGCAACCACATCTACATAAGCATGAAATTATTGTCCTAGCCACTCTATTAACATGCTTCTAATAACAAGCAAAAGATAAGGGGAGAGGTCACCCTCGCTCGATAGAATCCCCCACCTCGGTGTGTTCTATCGATCCTTGCAAGAGGCAATTCCAGCTCCTTTGGTCCTTGAGGCTTTCCTACATCGTAAGGAGGGCAAAATAAAGCAATTGCCTCTACATGATCCTTTAAATTTAGTAAGACGATGAAATTAACCTCTTTTGACAACAAAGAGGGGAAAGTTCCTATTTGATCGTTTTCCCCCTCCAAAAGGCTAACTTTTTATCGATTCATAAAAATGGGAGGGAATTAATTATCTTATGGCATGTTGCCAAAAAGAAACTTGCTCAACTCGATCCGGGGTCAAAAAGCCCCCCGAATTTTGAGAAAAGCTCAATTTGAGCTATTTCCTCCCAATTCGTCGATTTTGCTTCTTGGAAAGTCAAGAATTGCAATTTCACATTGGAAACAAGCCCAAAGCTCTCTAAATTTTAGAGGGGCTCAAATTAAGCAATTTTCCCCATCCCAAATTCCTAAATTTTGCATTTTGCAAAATCGAGAAATTGAAATTTTTTGCATTTGGCAAACTTGAGAAATTGCATTTTCCTTATTGGGGAAAAGAGAAGAGAAGAATTCTCTATTATTCTTCTTTTCTTCTTTTCTTCTTCTTTTCTTTCTTTTCTTTCTTCACTTTCTTTCTTTCTTCTTTTTTTTGTGTGATCCTAAACCTGCTGCTGGGCAGCAGCCAATGCAGCTGCTGCCCAGGCAGCAAGCTAGCAAGAGGCTGCGCAAGGCAGCATTGCAGCTGCCTTGCGCAGCTACTATGGCTGCCCAGCTGCTGTTGCTTAGTAGCAGCAGCAGCTGAGCAGCACAAGCTGCTCCTCACTTCTCTTTTTTTTTTTTTTTTTGTATCCCACAGCAGCTGCTGCTGCTTTGAGCAGCAGCAGCTGGGCCAGCAGCTGCTGCTGCTTTGAGCAGCAGCAGCATGGCAAGCAGCTGCTGCTGCTGCTTTGAGCAGCAGCAGCCGCAGGCAGGAAGCAAGAAGGAGAGGGAGAGGTTGTGCGAGAGAGAGATAGAGAGAGAGAGAGAAAGAGAGAGAGAGGGAAGTTACCTTTTCCTTCTCCTTCTTCTTCTTCTTCTTCTTCTTTCTTCTTCTTCTTCTTTCTTCTCCTTTCTTCTTCCTTCTCCTTTCCTTCTCCTCTTTGGTTTCCTCTAGCTGAGAGAGAGAGTGAGAGTGGGTGCGTGTGAGGGGGGGAGGGGAAAGAGAGAGGGGTCATTTATTAATCTGCTGTGGGTGGTTGGGAAAAGAAAGGGAATTTACCAAAATGCCCCTGAATTTTGAAATTATCCCAAATTGCCCTTTTCCTGCAGAATTTCCTGCAGCGAGCTTTATCGGTTAGCCCTCTTTCACCTCGTTTTCCCGTCAACTGAGAAATCAAATTTGTAATTTCTCTTCACCCCTTTAATCTACAAATTTTTCTTAAACTTCCCACGATTTTATTTAAAATTTCGGACTACTCTAAGCCCTCGAAAGAGAGCCCCGAAAATGCTTCGCGATAGACCTGGGCTGTCAAAACTGCAGTTTCAGCAATCGCGAAGCATTTTTCTTCGCTTCGTTCTCCGATTTTTTCTTAATAACATACCTAGGTTTTTCGCCCCTTTTAATAAGAAAACTTTTGTGAGTCACCCCACGATTTCTTTTAAAATTTTGGGGCACTCGAAGCCCTCGAAACAGGGCTCCGAAAACGCTTCGCGATAGACTTGGGCTGTCAAACTGCAATTTCAGCAATCACGAAGCATTTTTCTTCGCTTCGTTCTCCGATTTTTTCTTAATAGCATACCTAGGTTTTTCGCCCCTTTTAATAAGAAAACTTTTGTGAGTCACCCCACGATTTCTTTTAAAATTTTGGGGCACTCGAAGCCCTCGAAACAGGGCTCCGAAAACGCTTCGCGATTAAGAATTTCAGAAATTCCAGATTTGGCTAAGTCCTCGGGTTCAAGTCACTTTTCGACCCGATGCCCTTCGCGTCAGCCCGAAACGCACCGAACTCGACTGTAATCATGTTTAAAACACGTTACAAGTCCTCTCGCCGAATTTTGCCATTTTGCGAACTCGGCGAACACGAGTCCCAATTTTGCACTTTGAGGCTTCGTTTCTCAACCACAACTCACTTTTCGACCCAACGGCTTTTGCGTTGATTCAAAACACTTCAAACCCACTTGTAATCATATTCGAAACGCGTTACAAGCATTTTTACCGAATTTTGCTATTTCGCAGAAATCGGTGCACTACAAGGTTACTGTGGAACATTATTGCACTCGTGCCTGGGGGCTGAGTGGAGTCTGATAACTGAGATTAGACCTGTGCTAGTGTTGTTGGGAGTCGTTTAGGTAGACGGTGGTCCCAGGCCGTCGAGTATCTTCCGGTCATTGTTGTTGGGAATCGTTCGGGTTGACGGTGGTCCCAGGTCGTCGAGTGTCGTCCGACCAGTTTTGTTGGCCCTGAGTTATGGGTCGGTCCCGGATGTGGAGTATCTCCAGCCAGTGTGTTTTGTGCCACGAGTTGGTTGAGTTCGTTAGTGTCACGAGATTCGTGAGAGCTGGTTAGCTGAGTCGTCGAGAGTACTCCGACCTTTGTACGAGATGTTGAGGACCCTGAGTTTATCCGTTCTGAGAGAGAGAGAGCGTGGATTTCGACTAGAGCCTGCATGTGCCACTGTTCGATACTCTATGCCACGCCATTTTTCCTCAGTTGGGGTAGCTCCCCATGAGATGACGCAGTGGATGCGATGTTTGGCCTATTGAGGCAGTTTCGCGCGAGGGGCGAGTTATTCTAATTAGACCGGGTTGGTGTATCGGGCGGTCAGATTGAGTTTTGGACCGGGTTGGTGTACCGGGCGGTCAGATTGAGTGTTGGACCGGGTTGGAGTACTGGTAGAACCCTATGTTGATACACTAGGGAGGCGCAGGCTTGACGGGACCCTATGAGACAGTCAGTTCGATTAAGTCGATTGAGCACCTTGGGTCCGAGTAGTTGCATATCTTTTCATCTGTATCACCCATTGAGCATTTAGATAGAGGCATGGTAGTGGAGAGTATCTCCAGCTTTTCTTGTTCAGTTTTTACTGCATTGTTATCTTATACCTCTAGTTGACTTAGTGGGCAGACCGTCGGGCTTGGTGGCGGTAACCACTGAGAACTACGTTGTAGTGTCTCGACTTTTTAGGGTAGATCTTCTGTGCTTGCGAGCATTCTTTTTGTGTTAGAGCTCGAAAAACAGAGAATGACAAAGCGATCGGATCTGAAATCCGACTTACGGATCTCCCGGAATAACGGTTTCAATGTTAACGGGTCCAAAAGGTAAGTTCTGACATCCTAAGAACCCGCTATGTGTTGTTGGTGCATAAGGATCCGTGCTAACGGTTACGGGACGGTTCGAAGGATCGGCACGCTTATCGAGGAATCGGCTAAAAATATCTTTAAAATACCGGATATTGGGGTTTTCGTACGTACAAAGATAAATAAATAAATAAAATATTAATAAAATGATTTTAAATATCCCGAATACCGTATAACCCTAATTTTGTGAAAAGATCATCCCTCTTCCTCTTTCCTCATTGCGCATGCCGAAGACCGAGACCGAAACCGTCGCCGATACCGAGAAGCGGATCCAGAAACACCACCGTTCGCGGAGATCGGGATCTCTTTGTCCTCTCCGTCAGAGCTAGGTTAGAGGCTTTTCTCTCTCTCAGTTTTTGGTAATTTAGTTTTGCGTTAGGGTTCGTGGTTTTCGTTCGATGTTTTTGTTCGGTTTAATCGTCGGTTCGAATGTTGGTCTTCAGTTTGATCGTTGGTTCGTTTAACGGCTTTGGTTCATTGGTTTTTGTTCGTGGGTTTTGTTCTTGGTGACGAGTTTTTGAGGTTTTCAACGGGGACACTAAGGATCGTCGACGGCGGCTCCGCCGCCGCCGCCACCGCTCGATGCCCTAGTCGAGCCACCACCGCCGCCGCCGCTCGTGTCACACCCCCGGGTCGAAACTGCGACCCAGACTCGCCAACAGATCCGCCGCCTATACAAAATCTCGCATAGGCGAAGCGTCTAACCTGCAAAAGATAAAACTAAAGATATACAAATATCAGAGCTGAAAAGAAAACTACTGAAAAACTAAAATCCAATCACTGTACAACTGAAAATAAAGATACGATATCCATCTCCCAAATACGATCATATACAAAATCCTCTGATACAACACTCCAAACTCTACAGGGAGGTAAACAAAAATAATACATCAGTGTACAGGCTCTCAGTACAAGTCAAATCCTCACAATACAATAGTCTCTCAAAAGTGGAAATAAAACTAATCTACTGACTGTACTGCAAATCTCCAGAAATGGGGCATCACTATACTCCAAAGACGGGTAGGGAACTAGCTCGCGACTCCCTCGCCTCGGTCTAAAGGATCAGCAACAAGAGCAACAAGAACTGGAGAAGGGGTCCTTGGGGAAAATACACCACAGCGGGTGTGAGAACTACATCCCACAGTAGTTCTCAATGGGTACCGCCACCAATCCCGACGGTCTGCCCACTAAGTCTACTAGAGGCATAAGATAACAGAAAACTGAAAAAAGGAAAGCTGAAAATAACTCTACAGCTACCATGCCTCTATCTACTATGCTCAAAGGGTGATACAGATGAAAATGATGCATCGACTCAAACTCAGTATACTCAATCAACCCAATCACAGTGACTGCCACATAGGGTCCAGTCAAATCTGCGCTCACCTACTGCCGCACATCCACAAAAGGACGGGTCTACCGTAGGGCGTTCGTGACTGCCAAAACTGGCCCAGCCAGAGAGACTGCGTCGACAAGTCGCGATAGCAAAGTAACAGGCCTAACTCTGGAGTGGCACTCGAGGGGCGCGACCCCACCGAGGAAAGTATCCGCGCATCTCTGTCGAGCTCAAATGTGGCTCATGCAGGCTATAGTCCAAATCCACGATCAACAAGATCGACAATAACCAACATCACATCTCTAACTCACTAACTGGAAACATCCAACAGCTAGGACTGCCGTCAACCCAACGACTCCCCAAAACAGAACACCAACCCACAACGACACAACACAGACCGACACCATAAGGGTTCGGAAACTCCGATAGGTCGGTGCCTAGAACCCTAATCAAACAAGAACAGACTCCAGGCTCTGCCTATCGAAGTTCTCGACTTCCTTACAGTTCGGGAAAACAACTCCCTCGGTAAAACATGCGGACGAAACCAACCAGGGCCCGAAAGTTCCGGGAGACCAACACCTACAACCCTATCAAACAAGAACAGGTTCTAGGCACAGCCCTCGTAACTATCGTCCCGAAACAGAAACAGAAAAGGCCCCTAGAACCCAGATCACCCAAACTCTCTCAGGTGACGAAGTTGTAATAAAAAGATGACAGTTATTACTGAAAGCTATTTTAATCTGAGAAACCCAATTTAATAGATTTTTAGTTCTTTTAAGAAAATCCATTTAAATAAGTTTTATTTTCCAAACCCCGAAGGGCTATTGCCTTCACCCAAATCAAACAAGAACAGACTCCGGCGACCCCTCGAAATTTGGAAGGAAAACATTGGTTTACAGAAATTATGTGTGTCTAAAAACAGTCTGGGTTCTAGGTCCTACTATCACTGGTACACTACTGCCACTAACACAGTGGCGACAAATGAAATAAAGAACAAGACATCCCGGGATTACCATTCACCCAAACGGCTCCCACCACAGATAAAAGACTAGCTAAAACTACCAGACTCCACTCTGCTCCCAAACACGAGTGTAACATGCATCCCACACAAAGAAGAATCTCAACCACTCGGCCCACTACCCGGGCGAGGATGACACTATGTCCAGGAATAGAATACGAAGTGTGGATGTCTAGAGCATAAATAAACCTAGCCCAAGTGAGGGCTTTCTACTAGTCTGGTTACACATGCAACATATGACGGGGTGCTAGGTCAAGTTCCAACAATAGCAATTAATTTAACTAAAGCAGGATCAGGGAAACATGAATCAACAGGATATCCACAATAATACAGGAAAGATGGCATCTCTCTCTCTAACATGCAATCTAATCCATCTCATGGCATGTATGTTCCCTATATAATAAAATTAGTAGATAGTCTATTATTTTTGAAGGCGAAGCAACCCACCTGAAAGTGCTAAACTGTCCAAAGTCCAACAGCTGAAAATACCCAGGAACAAATATCTCCAATTTTTCCCGACTCCAACGGGTTCAGAAACACCCGCAAACTCTCCTGGGTACAACAATAAGGTCCAAAGTTACACTTTATTCCAAAAATATCTAAGTACACACACACTACTGGTAACAGTCCCAAAGATGTGAAATTTTCACCTGTAGAAAGGACTCCGAAAAATTCGACAAAAATACCGCTACGATCGTCGCGTCGAGCCCTTCGAAACGAGTATCTGCACGTCCCAATTCGAGTTTTGTAGGTCAAGTTACAAAATCCACAAGGTGATCATCTCGAATTTCCCAAGTACAAAAACTGTACAACTCTGTCCAAAAAAAAATAGAATTTTCTTACCTACGGAAAAATTCAGTAAAATCCAGAAAAATTACGAGGACGTTCCTTGCGATGCGTAGATGCAAAGAGAGTACTTGAGCGTCCAAATCCGAAGCCCGGGCGCGAAGATAGAAAATTGACAAGCCTCCGCTGTCCAAAATCTCACAGCAGAAAAAGGGGTCACAGAAACACCTCAGGAACTATGCCAAAAACTCGAAATGAGAAGAAGTGATCAACATGGAAAACGAAGCCTTACCTCTCGTGAACACGTTGCCGTGAAAATTGGCTCAAAATTCGCCTCGCGGACTGAAGAGCGACGGTAAAAGCCAAAAATCCAAGGTGCATCGATGTGCGCCGCGTCGCAAAAAACGTCGATGCCGCGGCCTCCAAAAATCCCAAAAATCCAACAAGTGGTGGAGGGTACAGTGTAGATGGCTCTGTAGAAGAGGGAGCTCCCGAAAATGCCAAGAACCCACACAAAGGCCCCCTGCTGCCTATTTATAGGCTGAAAAAAAAGGGGAAAAACACACTTCCTGGTACATTTCCGAGCGCTCGGAATTTCCGGGCGCAAACAGTGCCGCCAAGATCCACCATCCATCGCGCGCCCGAATCGCCCAGGTGACGCCACGTCAGCCCCGAACAGGCAACAGCCGCTCCAGCCACCACCCTTGCGCCACGTGGCCTGCCACGGATGCCGACACGTGGCGCGCTCGAGCGAGGGAAACCGCGTCAACGCGCGCCCACGTGCGCGCCTGCGCCGCCGCCTGCGCCCTCTGCACGCATGCGTCCCGAGGTCACCGCTGCCCGCTCCGTGGACCCAGTCCACCGCACCGACTAGTCCTAGCCCGCCACGTGTCCACTGTAGACCACTGAGAAGACGCCACGTGGCAAGACGCTCCCGTGCACCGCGCGACTGCCCGCGCGCCCGCGCGCTGCCCGCGCCTGCTCCGTCGCCTGCCCGCGCCGCCGCTCTCCGCCACTGCCCGTCGCCGCCGACGCTGCCCCCGGCTGCCGGAACAGTGCCTACTGCCTCAAAATCCATGCACGGCATCCGGGCTCCGAAAAATACAAATAAATAGTCCATTTTCATCGTTTTCGCGCGCTGAATCCAAATCCGCTATCCGTTTTGCCAAATTCCAACTCTAAAAATTGCCAAAGGCATCCGGAAAGGTGTTCTTTTGTCCAAACTTCGCGCTGAGTCCAAATATGATATCTGTTCTGCGCGAGAACACTTCTAAACATCCGACAGGGTCAATCGATTACCTAAGTAATCCATTTAACACCTGGAGTTCATCACTCATGTCCAATTGGTGCACCAACACCGCCGACATGCCACATAGGCCTCCAGAAGCTACTGGTCACTCTGTAGAAACCCTGCAGAGATCCGGGTCACCACAGCTTGATGCCGAAGCCGAGCAGCCACTCGATGCCCTAGCCGAGCCGCCGCCGCTCGATGCCCCAGCTGAGCCGCCACCGCCGCCGTCGCTCGATGCCCGAGCCGAGCCGCCACTCGATGCCCTAGCTGAGCCGCCGCCGCGACCACTAACGCGCGCCGCCACCGCAGGCCGCATGCCGCCTAGGCGCTGTCGCCGCGCGCAACCAAGCGGGCTACCGCCAGCGCGGGGATGCCGCGCCGCTGCCGTGCGCTGCTCGCGCGGGGCGGCCGCGCCGCTGCCGCGCGCCGCTTGCGCGTGCCCGCACGGGGCTGGGCCCGCGCGGGACTGCCGTACCATTGCCGTGCCCGTGCGGGACTGCCGCATCGCTGCCATGCCCGCGCGGGCCGCCGTACCGCCGCTAAGTCCGCATGGGTCGAGCCGCTGCCGTCGACGAATTCGCCCGACGGCTTTGGCTTGACAATTTTTGTTTGACCTTTTACTTGGCGTTTTCCTCGACGGTTTTCATCCTGACGGTTTTTGGTTTGACGATTTTACGTGGCGATTTTTGGCTTGACGGTGTAGTCCGCTGCACGCAGTTGTTTTCATCTTTTCGTCCGATGAGCCTCTACTCGGTTGTTTTTCGTCGCGGACTTCGTCAAGGCAACGATTGGAACCCGTTTTCCGTCAATTGCCTCGTCGACAGTCGGACCACGTCGAAAGTACGATTTTTGCGACCGGAGGGATTTTTGGACACGGAGTCTTTCGTCGATTTCTGTTTTGGGGATAGAAGGGGTTTTGTGTACAGTAGTCGGGACCACTAAATTTGCTAGTTTGGGGGGTAAAATATTGATTGGTATTTTGGATATTTTATTAGGCCTGCGGGTGGTGTTATTTGCTTTGGAGGGTCACGGGCGCGGACGGTTGTCTTCGTTTCAGGTAGGTACCTTTTTCTTGCAGTTTGGAGTATGGTATCATATGTAATATGTAAGAGTAAAGTAGATGTGCTAATGAATTTTGACTAACCCCTTTGTATGAGTATCCCTATTATTACACATGGACTTCGATCATTATGCTCATAGTTGCTTGCACGCACACCAACGGTTTGGCCACCGCATCAGTGTACTTTTTCGGAAATGTGGTACGTTGACCCATATACCCCACAAGGTGCCGTAGTGGGGACCCCTCGCGGTTACTTAAGGTGCCGCACAAGTGCCATGGAGGGGTTAGAAGTAACAAGGTGTGAGCAAGGTGTTCTCTGTTGCATGCACTGTTCCGATTTACAGGGGGGTTACTGTTGATCCATGCGGGAGAGCGCGGATGCTCTGGTCTTCGGTTTGCTTTACTTTCAGTATTTATAGCATTTTGCACATCTTACTTTTATCTTTTACTCTTTGTGTCGCTGACTTCCCACACGGTGACAGGTTCGGGCAGAGGTGGGATCCGAGACGACAGTGAGCCTGCGACCAGAGGAAGTTAGCCTCGATTGGGGCTGGTGACCTCTCCGTTAGTTCGTTTTTGATTATTTCGTTTAGTTAGCTTTGTATGTGTGGTATTTATTTGTGGACGATGTGGATGTTGGAGATTTTGTGTAGAATGGTCTTTCCTTTACGTTATTTTGGGTACGGCCAATTTCAAAATAAAAGAAAAGGATTGTGAAAATGGTTTTGAAAAGAATAAGTGTCGTGTGGGCACTGTTTTACAAACCCGTGGATTTATCCTTTCAAAATGTAGGTGGCTAGGTGGCCATCTTGGTTATTGCGCATGGTTATATTTTTCCCTCTACTTAACTTCTTGACTGGTGTGGTTAAAGTGTGGATTGTGTTTGTGACGCCGTGCACATACAAAGGAAACTCTGTCCGTTTGCGGGGTGAATTTGTATGTGTGGCGGGTCTGGGCACGTACCGGAGGGTGGGAATGTTTCAAAAAAAAAAACTTACACGTTTTTCGCTTATTTAAACCCCCAGGGTGTGACATACGTGTTGATGTAGTTCTCACACCAGTTGGGGGGTTCTCCCCCTCATTTTTCTTTCCTCTTCTTTGTTTTGTAGTCATCTGTGGGAGATACTGATTCTGCTATTGCTGTTCGAGGCGAGTCGCGAGCTAGATCCCTACCTGTCGTTGGAGAGTAGCTGTACCCCCACATTGGTGATTTGTAGTACAGTCAGTATGTTAGTTTTATTTCTGCTTTTGATAAATTATTGTAGTAAGGATTTGACTTGTACTGAGAGCCTGTACACTGATGTATTATTTCATGTTACCCTCCCTGTTGAGTTCTGGGTTATTATATCTGAAGATTTTGTATTTGATCATTTTTGGGAGATGGATATTGTATCATTATTTTCAGTTATACAGTGGTTGGATTTTAGTTTTACAGCACTTGTCTTTATAGCTCTGATATCTGTTTAGCTGTAGTAGTTTTTCCTTGCAGGTTGGACGCTTCGCCTATGCGAGGTTTTCGTATAGGCGGCTGATCTGTTGGTGAGCCCGGATCGCAGTTTCGACCCCGGGGCGTGACAGCAATAAATGCAGGTATTGAAAGATATGAAATAGCAGGGGGGTGTTCTTGTTTTACGAGGTTGCAGAACCCCTTTTTCTTCGATGGTTTGGGTATTTATACACTCCTGAACCATGAGTATAATCGCCGATTTGAATAATCGACGCGATTTGAGGAGAAATATCATAAATTCCTCAACTACTTCCTTTCGAGTTGAACTTCCTCAAATAGGATGGTAGTCATTTTTTCGTCCAAGCTCATCCCCTTATCGACGCGCCGAAGCGTGATCTTCGGCGCTTTCCAATGCTAGGTATCGCTTGCCGTTCTGGAGTCAGTTGCGAGATTTGCGCCCAAATCTCGCACTCTTTCCTTTCAGAGTCTTTCCTTCTTCCGCTCGAGCAGCCAAAAAACTGACTCTAGCTTCGCCTTCTTCGTCGCTCGACTGGGGTGGTCTGGTGTCCGTCCCCAGTCAAAGTCGATCCTGGATAAGGCAATAATCTTCTTATTTCGATCGCCTTTCCTATCGGCTGATGCTTTTGGTTGAAAGGCGTAGGTCGCGTGCTGCACTCTTACGCGACTGAGACCGGTTTTAAACGAGACGCGAGTCCCTCTTTGTTGACTCGTTCTCTCGTCGGCTGATGTCTTTAGCCGAGGGTAGATGCCACGTATCACTCCCTCAAGTGGCGAAATTTTTTGTCTCAATAATAATTTTGATATTATTATATTCATTTTTTTATAATTTAAACATATAATAATTAATGTTGAGAACATTCATAACATTTGATATTGTGATTAATATATTTCTTGTCGTGAATTTTGTGATTGATTTATTTGTTGATATTTGTTGTTGTGATCGATATATTCGTTGTTGTGATTGATATATTTGTTGTCAAATTTTGTAATTGAAATGATTTTCTAATCTTAAATGTTAAGTTGTTTTAGTTGTGATAAAAGCGGTGAACCATTCACCGCTTTTCAAAAACAACAATAACTAATTAAATAATTTGACTGAAAATAAAAAAGACACAAAAACCTACCAAAAATAACCTAAAAGTGCAAATTCGAAGGTCTAAACAATTAAATTTGAGTTCCAAACTAGACAAAACGTAGATCTCAAAAAGTTATTTTGAATTGGGATTGAGATTTCACGCTAAAACAAATACCCAAACAGGAAGTCCTTGTTGTTTAAAGAATATTTTTTTGCATTAAAATCTTTAATACTAAAATCTCTAATTTGCTACTCAAAATATATTTTTGCAAAAATATTATTCAAGATCAACATTACCCTGCTTCTTTACAATAATATAGTCAAATCCCACTCTTAATCCCACACAATGCGCGAGTTTAATTTGATTCACAGTGATAAATTAGATTCGATTGTGGAATTTAATTTACTTCATTATAAATTAATATTTGATCAATTAGTTTGAATTGTAGATATGAAGTACTTTATTTAGACATGATTACTGGCAAAACATATGGCAAACGCTTACGAAACGAAAACATTTGTGCGGCAGAGTGTCACGCTCGGAGACCCTAGCTGCAATTTTTTTAAAAATTAGAGTTGTGAAAAACCAACAAAAAAAATTTTCTGCTTCAACTCGGAACGTAACAAATCCGCCACAGATATAGAGTTTTTCCTATATCTGTACGGCGTATCGGTCAATGGCAACAATTCTGGTAAGCATTCACAACACAATTATTTTTAAAAAACTATTTGAAAATTTACTCAAAAATCTCTAATCAATCTATCCACAATATATATATATCCTAATAATATCCGATCAAATAAATACATAACGAAATTCATGTCCAACTCAAGTAACCGCTAACTAAACCACTGAACTAAATGAAATATAAATAACTGAACCGAGTAATCACTATCTCTATCTGTCGTAGTCCTCACACTGCGCCCGTACCCGTCTCTCCGACCGCATCACCTGTGGAGCAGGAAACATAAGAAACCAATCATAGGTTTTCCAGTTGGTACAACCCGCCACGAAGAAAAATCGTACTCACCGAGAAAGAAATATGATGGTGACAATAACAAGAAAGAGATATATAGTGGAGAGTAAAGATAATGCAAGAAACGGTGAAGTAAACCACAGTACTCAAGAAAAAAAAGATGTCACTACTGCAATGCCATGATACCAACTGTCCTCTACATACTATGCACAAGCACATGCCAAATCTGTACCGTGGGTGCCTCCACAACCACCATAGGCCCGTCAACCTTCGACAACCCAATCACCTACCATACTGATCTGAATCATGCGTCATACTGACGAACTACTCAAATAGTGCACCTTTTGTCGGTGGACAAACCGACAGTGCTCATGAAAATCCTCAGATGTTGTGACCAATAAATAGATCCTCGGCCGGAGCTGAAGAGAATCCAATGTGCCATATGAAAAATCACAAGACCCAAAGATCCAAATATGCTCAATAAATAGCCTCCATATATGTCAAACAAGCCTATCTATATACCAGATGATAATAGAGATAAAAAAATATATAATTGGTATAAGAAAAGATGAGATGATACGGCTCACCAACTATCAGTATAAAGTATCCGTCTCAATTGGTCAAAGCTTAGATATTTAATTCCTTTCTTGATCGCATTCCCTGCCCAAGACTGGACCTACAACAAGTCCAAAACCCAACACCTCAACCGTTGTCCCAAATATATAATCTAAAGCAATTGGGGCCACCACACCAACCATGCCCCAAAACGAAAAAATCGAAAGTCTAAAATTCTGCCAAACTTGGTTCCCGGATACCTAACCGGTCTTGTAACGAACCAATGACTTTAATGTTGAAATTGGATACATCTAACCACCAAAAATCCGAGCAAACAAAGCCATTATTCCGCTGCGTACCGCAGCAAACCACGTGATCCAAAGTTGCGCACCGAAAAGCCCGATTTTTGCATTTTACGACTGGGTTTTGCCCTGAAGCGTTTTGAAACACTTACAAAACCTACCGACTTTCTTTTGCTGTCCCAAAACACTCGTTTTTAAGTATCGGTATAGCCACACACAATTAGATGTGTACCAAAGCCGAAAGAATAAAAGACAACCTATCGAATCCCTAAAAACCCCCGATTTGATCTCCGGAAGTTACCGGAGTCCGACTGTAATCACCAAACCCACAGAACATCCTCAAACGTAGCCAACAAGGCTTTAAGATAACCTTTGATCAAACAAAACCAAATTTGAAAAGTATAAATCAAAACTATAACATATAAATTAAAAACACGATTTTTCGATTGAAGGTTTTACCAGATATTGCCCCAAAATTTATTTTCCGTTCCATAAGGTGCCTGGATCCCAGACAACTAGTTCGTTGATCCCAACCAATGGTGACCCACCATGTTGGACCGTATCAAGTCCCACAACATCCACCAATCCCAACCTTACCAAATTAAAAATGCCTAAACTATTAGTTAAGGAATCTTACCAACGATTGGGTGTTCCCGAACCCAACCAACTACATGTGCTCGACGTTCACGATGCTCCAAAACTCGCGCTTGCTATTCGGGGCCCAAACCAGTAGCTTGAAACGATTTTGGTATTACCCGATCGCCAATTTGGTGCTATTCGGAGTTGCCGATCATAAAGAGGTTAACGCGCCTATCAAGAATCAATCCACAACGATTCTTGAAGTCCAAGAACGCCAAGAATCACTTCCCCACTTGTTCAGAAAATCAACGGAATCAAGAATCCGAAAATCAAACTGAAATCTTGAATTTCTTGATAGAATCAAGATCCGATCTTATTTTTCTTGATTCTTATTGATCAGAGGGTCGTAACCAAGATCTGCAACAATTCTTGAAGTTCAAGAACACCAAGAATCACGCACCCGCTGCTCGGAAGATTGCCGTGACAAAAGAAAGACGAATCTTGAACTAGTCTTGAATTTCTTGCCGAATCAAGACCCTATCGGTTTTCTTGATCGCTCGTTTGATGTTATCCAGAGTCGTCGATCGCAACGGGGATGTCGCACCTTAGATTCGATCCATAATGATTCTTGAAGTCCAAGAACACCAATAATCACTTCCCCGCTATCCGGAAGATCGCTGGAATCAAAAATCCGAAAATCTAGCCGAAATCTTGAATTTCTTGATGGAATCAAGATTTGATCTTGATCGATTCTGTTAAGGAATTTGTGTTGGCGTATTTCGTGAAAGTGTTTAAGACTTGAAGATTAAAGATGAAGATGTTTGGATCATATACCTCAATCTCAATAAAGAAGAATTCAAAAGGATCAGGTACGTTTAACTAAATAATCTTGGTGATCCGAATACTTCTTATAGTGTAGAAATACTTGGATGGATTTTTAATTGCATAAAAATTAAAAACTGGACATATTATATGTTCAGGATCCGGATCAGGCACTACAGTCCGGACCCCGAATATAGGTAAGTTCATGCGGAATTTCAGTCCGGATCTCCCCTGTTTCAGTCCGGACCCCGAACAAGGATTCTGCAGAAATCACATGAACAGTCCGGACCGTTCATCTTTCAGTCCGGACCCTGAACATGATTTTTCAGGAAATTCTCTGAAAAATGATGACAGTCCGGATCAAGCCAAATCCAGTCCGGACCGTCGTGCGGGAAAAATTTTGTTAAGTTAATTTTTTATTCTTATCATTTTCCAAAGGTTTCTAACCTATAAATAAACCCTAATTTCATCTTTTAGGGTAATCCAAAAAAGAATCCAAAAATTAACAGAGAAAACCGAAAAAACTTAGAAAATTCCACATATAGAGAAGAAAGGGAAAAACTAGATTTATTCTATGTTTCTTCATCTATATTGATTAATTTGATTCTAGGGTTCAAAACTCAGATTTCGTGTAGAATCAAATTAATGAATACTTAGATGGTATTTCCGATCTATCTTTGATCTAAGTATTCGGAGGATTTTCACCACCAACAAACAACGATTTTGCCAAAAATCGGCACGTAGATTCGCGTGGCCTTATGGACTCAAGGTGTTCCCGTTTTGTGGATTCGAAACAAGGTGCGTTCGTGGATTCGAGACGTACTACTTGGTGGAGACCGTGGATTCGGTTGGACGTCGTGAATACGATGTTGGACGCTGTGGATTCGGCGTTGGACGCAAATCGTGTATTCGAGGCGCGTTGCGGAGCGAGCGGAGAAGATCAACTAGGAGCGTATGGTAAAAGGTTAAGTTGTGTGAGTACGGTATATCACCTTTGTACGTGTTTAATCTTAGTGAATTTCACCGTGTGATCGGTTCCGTGGTTTTTTACTCCTGGTTTAGAGTTTTTCACGTAAAATCTCTGCGTGTTATTTACTTTTCCGCATTGAGTTATTTTTACGCAAAGATTTTGGTGTGTTTATTGTTTACACCTATTCACCCCGCTTTATATGCTTTTTTTTCTATTAAGATCCATATTTAACATAACCCACAGATTCCGATCAATCCGAGGCCCGCAACCAAGCAAGATCTATCAAAGATCGACCCAAGGGAGAGACGTTTCTTTGATCCAATCACGTGATGAAAGCTGCTGGAGCAACCTACAAGAGGTGCGGCCAGGAATCAAGAAAATTCGACCCGAGCAAGATCCCCTCCCGCGTGCGGCTTCTTCTGCGGCTTGCATGCAATCCAGCAATGCTCCAGCAGTGCTCCACACCTTCCCCTTGCTGCGTAGAAGATTGCCCAGATCCCTCCTCTCCTTCCTATTCTTCTCAGATGCAAGAAGATCAAGAACTGGAAAAAAAAAAAAAAAAAGATGAGATCGTCGGAATTTCTCGCCAGAGTTGCTCGAATCACCGAGCCCTTGAATCACCGAGCCGAGGAAGATTGTGGGAGAGCATAAACGATGACTAGGAATCTTTAGATTTGAAATTTTTTGAAAAAATCCCACCTCTAACGCTTAATGTATAGACCTCATATATACAAAATTACACTTAAACCTCTCAAAATTTTAAATCTTTTACTTGAACTTCTCTAACATATAATCCTCAAAAAAATACCCTTACCCGTTAAATTTCACTTAAATCCACAAAATATAAAATCTTTTATAAAAACTTTGAATTCTACCGATTAAGGATCCACCAAAAAAAAAAAACTCCGATCACATATTTACGATCTCCAAATCCGAAAACTAACTCCACAATTAGATTCGGCGTTGCCAAATTATTTAAATTATTGTTTTGTTTTATTAAATTCCGTCTCCATTTAACCATATTAGTCAAAACAGGATTTAAACGTAGAAACTTAAAAATCTAAAATCTAAATTTAATTAAATCTAAATTAAATTTTCCTAGATTCTACACCGAGCAACAATGGAAGTTAGGGGTTATGTTATATAGCAGTAGAACTGAGCAATAATAAAAGTTCGTAAATAAAAGGAAAAAATATAACACAAAAATTGGCCCATGCAAGCATTCGTGCTACGTTAGAGAGCAAAAAAAAAAAACCTGAAATGCTAGTCTACGCTTTATTAGGAGAGGAATTATAATTTACGACAGAAATAAATATCTGAATACACCAAGTTTGAGAAAGTAATATCCCTGAGTATCTAGTCGAAAAAGATGTAGCCGTCTCTTACACAAGTAGCACTACTGAGACAGCTCAAATAAAGGTGACTCTGACGATCTTACTTCGAATATTCAGGAGTCTCCATCATGGGAAACAATTTCTCTAATTTGGCATTGGAAAGAATTCTGTTAGGGTCGAGTTCCCTGCGTGCTTTGTTGTATGCATCAACCGGAAAGCGCTTCCTCAATCTAGCCTGGAGCTCAGCAAGCTCTTCCTTGTCTTTTGGAACCTGAACAAAAAGGACCACAGAAGGTGTTGGCCACCAACCAAACTAGCTTAAATGCTCCAACAACTTAAAGGCGGCAAGTATTTACATAGCTCTCTAGAGCTAAAATAAATGCCATAAATTTATTCAATCATTACGAATATTGCTTCAATGAAGCCAAAAATTGACATCAATATCAAACAACAAAAGTTTCAAGCAAATGACTAAAACAAAAAAGGAACTGAAAATTATGCAGTCATCATTTGGTACCTCAATTTTAGCCCAATGTTCGTAAGCAGAAAACTCGTCCCACAATCTGGTTTGAGTTAGACGTCTATAATTGAAGAACTCTTCAGTTATCTCCTTCCTCTGGCGAGCATCTGTTGTTGGCAGATACATGATTATACCAACCTGAAGAAACAGAGACAGAAAGTCAAGAAAAAAACCAAAACTAAATGTTGAAAATATAACTGTGCAATCCCTGAACATAGTAGTGCATGGAGTAGAGACTAATACGTTGTCCCACATATATAAAGGCAAGTTGCAAACCTCTAAATCCTGCATATTTTAAAATTATAATGACGCCTATTCAATCATTCCTTTACTGTTTCGGTTCCAGCATATCAGAGAATGAAATTTCTTGATAATCTATCTCGAAACAGAAACTCTCATCAATAGATTAAACCATATAGTTAAGTTTAAGAGAATCGGGCTACCCATGAAAATATATCGTCTTTATTATGGCTTGATGCTGGGCTCATGAGACTACTACTGGAAGCCGTCCAACGCTGCTCGATTGGCGCAGGTGCTGGTATCTCCTCGCTCTCTATCAGCTGCTTCAACTCCTCTAGAAAGTCCAAGTCCTTCATGCTTGGCTTAGCAAGGGTACCAGCTGGGAAACAGGTTTCGGAGACCCATTGCTGTCCGCCACAATCGAAACCCAGAATTTCATCACTCCAACCAACTCGATATCCCTCCGACTTCCTCCAATATTCAGCTTCTGCCTGGTTGACTTTTATGACATGATCTTTATTGGAAGGATCGAGGGCAAGGAGCTTATCCCGCAACTCCGTGAATGAGAGCTGGTTTATATCTAATTCATCACTTCCGACTTCGATTCTGCAAGCATCTATAAACTAGCAGTCTAATTATGTAGAAATTTAAACTATCAGGTACAAATATTGATAAGAAAGAAGCATTTTTGAATATTACGATTTATAATGACTATTTCCATTTAAGCATTACCATACACTACCCTTTGATTGGTTGCTGGATCAAGGATAGCCACTCAAGTGGAAGCTTGACAAGCGGATTTACCTATACTTCTTGAGTGAATCACGGTAAAGATCGCGAACATGTTGTACTGCTTCATCCTTCCCATATTTTGGTGTGAACTTCAGTTTTTTCCCCTTGGAAGGAGGATTGCACTTCACGACGACAACAGTGTCTGTATACGGGATCCACAAGTATTTTATGTGCTTGTTTTCAGCAAGCCATTGCCTGCAAATAGAAGCATGATGGAAACTTGGATTATATGAAAAGTGGCCAGGTTGCAAAAATTTTAAAAAACATTACAGAAATAAGACTAATTTCAACAATACTAGAATAAAACATAAAAGAAAAAAAAAAGGATTACTTGTGATTTTTCCTAATCTCATTAGCATTAGATACAAATGTGTGCTCAACAAGCTCATGTCTATCCACACACTGAAGGGTGACTTCCACAACCACTCCAAGGCCACCTAGACCACAACGAGCAAGATAAAATAGCTCTGGATCTTTCTCTCTTGACAGCTCTATTGTTCCCTTGGCAGGTGTCATCAGTTTCATGCTAACAACCTGCTCATCGATGGGAGGCAATCTTGCACCAGTGCCATGGGCACCCACCTGCAGATAGATGCGTAGGGACTAAGAAGAGTCTAGAGAGAATCAAAGAAAATTATGACTAACTTTACACAATTCTAAGATCAAAATTAACAGAAGAGAGCCATGGAAAAAACTAGAAAAGTAATTTAACAACCATTGAATCCAGAAGACATGACTATGTCGATCATAAAGGTCTTATGGTACGCCGGCAGTCGACTCACCACATAACAAATATGCAGTATGCAGGTGTATATGTAGGCACATATGTGGTTTCACTTTTAAAATATAAAAAAGAAAATGTAAATATGAAAAATATATTGATATACAAATTAAAAATAGAAATAAACATATATATGATAAATTGGATAAACTTTTATGAAAAAATAATAATTTCTCCTTAAACTGTCATTTCCCATCACTTGTAGTCATCCAACAGACCAACACTTCAAAAATCTAGTATGATAACATCAAACAACTAAAAAAAAAATTATCAATATTTATATATGTAATTATTAGATATGTTAAAAATAAAACCACAATTATAAAATATTAATAACCAAGCAATTAAAATAAGAAGACACATAAATTATATTTATCCAGAGATATATAGATTTATATGCACAATCAGTAACCAAATTTATAAGATAATCATATATGTAAATGTATAATCATCAACAACTGCATTTTCATTCTCACATCAAAAAAGAAAAAAAAAAATTTAAAAAAAGAAGTGCGAAATATACAGCCAGAGATCTAGCCACCTGTCGCATATGCGGCCGCATATTTGTCACATATGCAGTTTGACCGCATATCACACTACATATTACATACGCGGTGCGGTTGATGGCGCAAAGTGCATATGCAGCTGCATAAACCATTGTTAGGAACACTGATGTCGATCATACAGGTCTTACGGTATTGTTGAGGTCAAATATTTCGCCACTTAAGGAAGTGACACGTGGCGTATACCATCGGCTAAGGATATCAGCCGATAGGAGAAGCGGCCAACAAAAGGGGTATCGTCTCATCCAGGACCGACTTCGGCCGAAGGCAAAATCAGGCCGCCTCAGTCGAATGACGAAAGAAGCAAGGCCAGGGTCAACTCTTGGTTGCTCGAGCCGCAAAAGGAAAGACCCTAGAAGGGAAGAATACGAGATCCGAGCGCGAAACTCGTAACCGACTCCAGAATGGCAAGCAGCGCCCAGCATTGGAAAGCGCCGAAGATCACGCTTCGGCGCATCGTTTAGGGGATGAACATGGACGAAAAGCAGCTATTATCCCATTGAGGAGAATCGATTCAAAAGGAAGTAGTTGAGAGATATGCGATGATTCCCTTTAGATCACCGATTACTAAAATCGGCGGTTATACACATGATTCGAACGGATATAAATAACCGAACCATCGAAGAAAAAGGGGTCTTGCAACCTCGTAAGCCAGTGACCACCCCCGCTGATATGCGATGATTCCCCTTAGATCACGCCGATTACTAAAATCAGCGGTTATACACATGGTTCGTTCGAACGAATATTATAGTGCACCGGCTTTTGCGAAATAGCAGAGTGCGGTTAAATTGCTCCGAACATGTCTAAAATGTTATTGAGAATGAGTTTGGAGAGTGTTGGTTCGAAGCAAAAGCATTCGGACCAAGGTTGAGTCAAGAAAGTGAGTTCAAGAATATCCAAATTTAAAAATTTCAAATTTTTGGATAGGGTACCGGAACCCCAAGGTAGTACCGAAACCTTGTAGAAAAGCTGGAATTCCAACTCTCAGGGTGGGAAAAAAAACTATAAAAATTTTCTAAGTGTTGGTGTACCAATACCCCACCCGGCGTAATGGTACCCCATGTAAAACAGAAAATTTCAACTCTCGGGTTAGAAAACCCTTTGGCTGGCGTATACCGGAAAGCAAACACCCCACCCCTCTTCTTTCTCATTTCTCTCCTCCCTCTATTCTCTTTCTCTCTCTAAGGGTGGAAAGAAAGAAACCCTAGCTTGGGTTTTTCGAGGGATTGATCTATTGGAGAGCTAGGAAGCTTCCAAGGGAGGCTTGGGGAGGAAGAAGGATCATTTTCTCCACGTTTTGGAGCTACAACCTAAGGTAAGTTTCTGAGGGTTTCATGAGATTTGAGTTTTTATAGGTTTAAAAGAGGAGGATTAGTCTCTTATGCATTCTAATCCCATTTTTAGGGATTTACTTGGAGTCTTGGTAGATCAAGCCCTAGTTCTTGCAAGAAGAACTTAAGGTGGAGGATTCTTCCGAAAAAGAATGATCTCTCCCCTTTTCCATTGCTTTTCAACTTAGAAGCATGATAGTAAGCATGGTAGCGTAGTGTTTATGAATGTTGATTAAATAGGATTTAGCCCTAAAGAGAGTTATGATAAACCTAGTATAGGTTGTTCTTGCATGTATGTAAATGGCAAAAATTAATGTATGGATGTAAAAATGTTAGGGTATAACCCTAGAAATTGAAGTAAATAAACCTAGAGGAAGGTTAAATCTTGAAAGTGCATGAATGATATGACTTAGGAGAAAACCTAGGTTAAGAGTTCAAAACGAGTGGCATGAAATCTAGGAGATAACTCTAAGCAAAATAGGTGGCATTGTCCTAAGGGAAAAACCTAAGGTTGCATGATAGAGTATTCAACATAGAGTCAATGAACTCTAGGTTGATGATGTAATGCAACATAGAGTCAATGAACTTTAGGTTATGGATGTAATGCAACATAGAGTCAATGAACTCTAGGTTATGGATGTAATGCAACAAAGAGTCAATGAACTCAATGTTGAATAAGAGATAAAAATATAGGGTTAATGAACTCTACGCCAAATATGAAATGAAAAGAGTTAATGAACTCTAGGCCAGAGGTAATTTGGAAAAATTGGTGTCCTCGAGATATCGTGATACCCTAAGGTTGTAAACATAGGGTTAATGAATAAGTGAGTAAATGAATGAACGAAAGGAGCAAAAGCTAAAAGAAAGCTCAAAGTGGCTAAAGAATTAAAGAAAATGCCAAGTGGCTAAAGAGCTATGTATCACGGACACTTCTATAAGCCTCGCGTGTCCGTGTCGGACACTTGCGTGTCCATGTCGGACTCGTGTCCGATGTGAACACTTCTTAGACGCGCATTCAATACCGATCCATAGCGCATACAATTAAAAAAGTATATATTTTATTTTATTTTATTTTTTTATGCATATATAATGTAAGATGATAAATATTTTAGCTTTTTGATTGTATACAATTAAAAAAGTATTGGATGCGCGTTCAATACCGATCTATAGGGCATACAATTAAAAAAGTCTATATATTATATTATTTTATTTTTTTTATGCATATATAATGTAAGATGATAAATATTTTAGCTTTTTGATTAGTACATACAAACGTGTTTTCGACAATATGAATAAATTATGGTGGAGAATTTTTTTTCTTAAAATATATGAACTATCAGTGAAAAATTTTATAAACTTTCATTTGTATGAGAAATATAACAATATTTTATGAAAATTTATATTTTATATATAATAAATATATATTATTATATTAATAATATTATATATGTGTTCATGTCGTGTCCGTATCCTAATTTTTTAGAAGTTACCGGTGTCGTGTCCCGTGTTCCGTGTCAGTGTCCATGACGCTTAGCTAAAGAGATAAAAAGAGAGTGAAAATGATACTTTCGGAATTGACGACAGTTCGTAGCATGGCTACCTAGGGTTGGAACCCTTGTGGGACGAGTTAATTCCGTAAGGATTAAAAGCAATTAAAATGAAATTGGCGCCCCGGCGGCATGGTTAAGACCCTAGAGTAAGAACTTAGGTTAATTGTGAATGTGAGTAAACAAGAAACTCTAACCTAAATTGGTGTCCTAGGGGCACTCAAGCTATCCTAGAAAAATTAACCTAGAATAAAAAAGAATAGTAAAAGAGGAAGAGTGAGGGCCAGAGTGCCAACGGAAGGGGCCGAGCATATTCGACTTACGAGGGAAATGTTTGAGCAAGACTGAACTTCCCAAGTGAAAGAGTGCCAGGGTGCTTTAAACTCATTCGAGATGAAAAGGCAAAGTTAAAGGCAATATAAAAAGGCCAAGTAAAAGGCAAAGCAAAAGACAATGAAATTAGCACCTTCGGATTTGAGACTCGCATTTTTGTAGTGTGAAAGCGGTATGCCATCTCCCCGGGCATGTGCCCAATGTCGCGCAAGGTACTTCCGAATGGTATACAGAGCATCTATAGTGCGAGTGGCGCCTTTGGATCGTCTCGTCTTTTGGTAGCATGACTACCGGGTACGGGCCCATTGGACGAGGTCTTCACAAAGGATAAAGACTTGAACTAAAGCAAAGCAAAATGAATATGTACAGTGGCCAAGGTGGCCGAGTTAGTGTAACCCCTTTTTTTAGCGACATAGTGGCCGAGTCAGGGCCTAGTGGCATATTGTTTGAGCATGATAGTAGTGTAGCGATTATTTCAGCATGCTAGTTAACATTTACCGCATTCCCTATTTGTATATATATCTTGCTATCTTTGTTTCCATTGGACCAAGTGGTGTAGAACATGTTTTCTTGGTGGTTGAAACCACTGGGAACTATTCGTAGTGCTCACACCCTTGGGGGACCATTTTTACATATCCAAGCAGCGCCGGCGAGGCATGGGACAGGGGCAAGAGCCCAGCAATTTAGCGACCTAGCAGGTCTAGCATCGTCAGTACCCTTTTTTTTTAATTATTTTGAGTGAATCTTGTATGTGAGGAAAAAGATGTATACATTGTAATATTTGTTTTAAATTCATGTGAGGGAAAAGTGTAATTAATTTTATATTGTGGTTCACTCATGTCATGTGCTTTCATTTACACATTAACTTGTTGTTTATTAAATAAAAGTTTTTAATTAGTGGTTTATACTTTGATATTATGTCTCATCATACAGTTGTTTTGATTTGAGATGGATGTTACCGTTCCTTTTGGGTATAGAGAGGTCATGCCCGATTGGCGGGTCTGTTGGCGTGCCCGAACTGTCCAAATTGGCAGGTCTCGGGGCGTGACAGATATAAATAACTGAACCATCGAAGAAAAAGGATCCTGCAACCTCGTAAGCCAGTGACCACCCCCGCTTTTCAATACCTTTCAATACCTGCATTTACAGCTTTCCTAGCTAACCTTTCATACCTGCATTTACTGCTTTCCTTACTGTTTTTCTTGTTAAGGATTTTTGTATTGGCGTATTTCGTAAAGTGTTTTGAGTCTTGAAGATTGAAGTTGAAGAATTGTCAATCACATACATCAATCTCAAGAAGAATGGATTAAAAATGTTCAGATACGTTCAACTAAATATTTTTGGTGATTTGAATACATTCTTATAGTTTAGAAACACTTGAAATAATTTTCATTGCATAAAAATTAAAAACTGAACATTTTATATGTTCTGGATCCGGATCAAGAAGATCCAGTCCGGATCCCGAACAAGATTTGGTTCATGCGAAATACCAGTCCGGATCAACCTCTATCTAATCCGGAACCCGAACCATGCTTTTGTTATATCGCATGAATTTGTCCGGATCAGAACCATCTAGTCCGGACCCCGAACCTTTTTTTTTTGAAATTTTCTTGTCTGTGACGACAGTCCGGATCAGACTTATTCCAGTCCAGACCGCCGTGCGGGAAAGATTCTGTTAAGGCAGTTTTTGATTCTTATCTCTTTCCAAAAGGTTTCTAGCCTATAAAAAGACCCAAAAGTTCATCTTTTAGGGCAATGGAATATACGGAAAAAAGGTAAGCCGTAGATAATCCACATATAGAGAAGAAAGAAAAACACGTTTATTTTATGTTTCTTTTTCTATATTAATCAATTTGATTCTAGGGTTTTTCAAACTCTCTATTTCTTGTAGAATCAAATTGATGAATACTTAGACAGTGTTTTCTTGTCTATATATGAATTATCTAAGTATTCAATTCCATCACCACCAATAAACAAACAACAATTTCCGAAAAGAACATCGGCGCGTTGATTCGCGTGGCCTTGTGATTCAAAGTGCTATCGACTTCGTGGATTCGGAGTTAGGCGCGTTCGTGTGATCGACTCGTGCTATATTGGTGAAGACCGTGGATTCGATTAGACGTCGTGGATTCAACATTGGACTTCGTGGATTCGAAGTTGGACGCAAATCAATTGGATTGAAGAAATGCAAGAAGAGCTTAATCAATTTGAAAAAAATAAATTCTGGGAATTAACGAAGCCCCTTAAGCAACAAAATTTATTGGTACAAAATGAATTTTCAAGAACAATAAAAACGAAGATGGTACCATTGTGAGGAACAAAGCACGTTTGGTTGCTCAAGGCTACTCACAGATTGAAGGAATAGACTTTGATGAGACATTCGCCCCGATTGCCCGTCTCGAGTCCATTCGTATCGTATTCGCAATTGCATGTCATTTTAAAATCAAACTTTTTCAGATAGACGTAAAGAGCGCATTTTTAAATGGTTTTCTAAATGAGAAAGTTTATGTGGCTCAACCGAAAGGTTTCATTGATGATAAACTTCCAAATCATATTTTTCGATTGAAAAAGACTCTTTACCGACTAAAATAAGCCCCGCGAGCATGGTACGAAAGATTAACGAAATATCTTTTGGAAAAGGGCTATACTCGAGGGGGAGCCGATAGGACAATTTTTGTAAAGCACTTTCAGAATAACTTCATTGTGGCACAAATTTATATTGATGACATAGTGTTTGGTGCTACAACAAACAAGGATGCTTAAAAATTCGCGAAAACTAATGGAAAGCGAATTTGAGATGTCAATAATGGACGAGCTTACATATTTTCTTGGATTACAGATTAAACAATGTGAAGATGGCATTCATTTGTGTCAATCCAAGTATGTGAAGGAGTTGGTTAAGAAATTCGGATTGAAAAATTCTAAAGACTATCCAACTCCTATGGGAACTAGCAATAAGGGATTAGGAAGTGAATCTCACGGAAAGAGTGTAGACGAGAAATTGTATAGAAGTAAGATTGAAAGTCTACTCTACCTTACTGCTAGTCGCCCGGATATTTCCTTCAGTGTAGGAATTTGCATGAGATATCAATCTGCACCGAAGAAAATTCACTTGAAAGCGGTGAAAAGGATCATCCGGTACGTCAAAGGTACAATCAATTTCGAAATTTGGTATCCTATAGGCACATCTCTCGATATTATAGGATATTCGGATGCCGATTGGGCTGGATCCGTGGATGATAGGAAAAGCACTAGTGGAGCATGCTTTTATCTTGCCCATTGTCTTGTTGCATGGCATAGTAAAAAGCAAAACTGCATTGCTCTATCTACTGCCGAGGCAGAATACATATCTGTTGGAAGTTGTTCAACTCAATTGATTTGGATGAAAAGTGTATTGACTGACTTTCGAATTCCAACGACCTCGGTGACAATTTTGTGTGACAACACCAGTGCCATTAATATTTCTAAAAACCCTGTGTTTCATTCGAGAACAAAACATATTGAACTAAGATATCATTTTCTAAGAGAGCTAGTTGAATCAAGTACTTTACAAATTTCTTATGTTTCAACTAATGATCAATTAGCCGATATTTTGACAAAACCCTTGGATCAAAAACGTTCTATATATTTGTGAAAAGCAATTGGCATGCTTTCTTTCTCATAATGATTTTTGAACCATTATTAGTTAGGTTTTGTTTTTATGTTTTTGTTCTTTTTGTTTGTTAATATGCAGTCTAGAACATTAATGGAGCATAAACAATATTGACTTGAATTACATCCTTTCATATCTTGAAAAATTTTATTATGATTTGGATATCATTATGATTCATTTGATGCAATGATCTTTTATATTAATTATTTCATCTTTAATTGATCAAAGTCAATACCTCACTCAATGATCTCTTGGTATTGTTTTTTTATTTAATAATTAAAATAAGTATGAACACGAGATCAATTTTTGGTTAAATACTTAATATTTAACATAATTAATAGCCATTTGAGGGGGAGTAATTTTTAGTTTTTCATGCTCATAAGATGTGGAAAGAGTTACATCCATTAGTGGGGTGTGAAAACTACTACCACATGAAGGAAAGAGCTACCACCTCGATCGTCCTAGTGTGTGCAGCTACCACATGTTTTTGAAAAGCATGGTGTTAATGATTATTTTAAACAATGCTAATTAGAATATTTGATTTATTCAATAATTCTATGGTTGGTATAAAGTAGGATTTTTTTTGAAAGATGCTCAAAGAGTCACTCCCTAAAACTTGTTGACTAAATAAAATTATCTAATTTATTAGGGATTTCAAACATCTATCGATATTTGTGTTTCATTTTCTTTGCTCAATTGATGATTTGATAAACACTTTACTCATTAGATCGTGATTGATGTCTCGAACTTGCTCAACTTTAGAAGTAATAATTTTTATAATTTTTTTCGTTTCATTATTTGAGATATTTTGATAGATTTCTCATAATCTATTTCTTTTCATATAAAACGATACTTTTTGTTTAAAGTTGATATGCAAGAATGCTTACATACTTTTTTTGGATTTTCTAGAATTCTTATAAATTTTCCTGGAGAAAAAGTTGGAGGCAGTCCGAATCCCGAACGATGGGATTCTACGCGTGAAGCTGATCCGGACTGACTTACGAAGCCGATCCGGACCGCGCGCTAGGGTTTATATTGAAACGACTAGTTTGATTTCTTTTTTTTACCGAAGTTCTTGATTTTTGCTTTCACATTTTCTCTCTCTAGAATCTAAGAGCACTTGGATCTCTTGACTTGATTTTTCTTCAACCAAATAAGTTTATAAGATCAAATCTCGGTTTATAACTGTTTTTGCTTGTGTTCTTCAAAACGTAATAGAATCCATGCCTAGAACTCAATTTTTGATGTTTTTCTCTAAAATTTCTTGCATAAACTGAAACTCTGGATGCCTAAGAAACCTTTCTGCGATTGTTTATTACTTTCTAAACGGTTTTTTGGGCTTCGAATTCTAAAATTTCGTATTTAGAGAATATTTTGAGAATTTTCGAAAATCATGGAATTAATCTATTTTTAAAATTCTTTTTGCAAATCTTTCTTGATTCCTAGCTTCTACATGACATAAGAATTGTTTGGGTATAATTTTTCAAATTTTTGGAATTAAACATCTTTTTCATGTACATTGGAGTTCTTGCTCACAGGAGAATTTTTCAACAGTGTTCAAGATGATTTTTGAATGGATAATAGTTTTCGTCTCTGTTCTTATGAGTACAAGGATTACAAACAAGCTTAAAAGGGCTAGAAAGAATCAGGACGAAGGAGAATTTGTTCCGTTGGATGAATCGGAAACCGAATCCGAAGAATGGGAACAATTGACTGAAACAGCGGCAAAGGGATCTGCTTCCAAAGGGAAAACTCCAGCTTCAGCAAAAGCTAAAACACCTCCAACTGCTGCCGAGAAAAGGAAAGCTCCGATGGAGCCGGTTTCCACAAAGAGGAAAAGCGTTGCTCGGAAAAAAACGCGAGGTGGAGGGATTCACATCGAAGAGCCACTTGCTAGTGAGCCACCTCCAGTTGTTGAGGATGTTGTTCAGATCCACTCTCAAAGAATGAAAGATTTTGAGAACCGTGAATGTATTGGAGAAAGAAATGTGAATGTTGGCGCTCTTAAGGATCGCTCTGCGGCCTTCGGAATTTTGTTTGATTGAGCCGGTTTTCACAAATTTGCAAGTTTCCAGAGACCACTGGATATTGTTTGCATCTTGTCAGAACCTTTTACATATGTGCTCATCAGTTTCAAGATCAAGAAGGCGGACCAATGGAGTTTCACACCGCGGTCCGAAACAAAAAGATCAAGATTACACCTCAAGTAATTGGAGAGGTATTGGGGATGCCCTCTCAACTCGACGGGACTCATTATGTGAAAGGTCAAACCATGACGTCGATTGTGTAGAGGACTCTGGTGGATGGCATATGCATGCCGGACACACGCTCGACAAGAAATTCGGTATTTTCTAAAAAACTTAAACCTGAATACCAATTTCTGAATTTCATTGTTTATTACAATATAATGCCGAACATGCAAACGAAGGTCTTGCGGTGGGATAGGATGCTATATTTGTATCTTTTAGGACATCCTACCGCTGCTAGGGGTTTGAACATAAATATTCCACACCTCATCTGGTCAAGGAAGGCGCGATATGTGGAACATGCTGATCCTACGGAGCGACTTCCATTCCCAATGATTATCATGCAAATTTTAAGAAAATTTGACGTGGACATTCGCTCGTCAAAATACATGCATAGTTTGGGAACAATCAATGACTCTACAATTGTGAAGCCACTTCCTCGCCAACCGGATGAGACACCGACCCCACCTCGAAGCAAGTGACCTTCGACCTCCTCTCAACCTGCACCAACATCAATAGCAGCAGCATCATCAACACCAACAGCAACAACATTACCAGCAACACCAACAGCACCAGCACCAGTAGCACCCTTAGGACCCGAAACTTTTGACACATCAGAGGATGAAGCCTCTGTTAATTCAATTTATCGAGAGCAACAACGACTCTCATCAGAACAAGAGCAGATAACCCTTGAACAAGAGCGCATCTCAATTGACTTACAACGGAAAATGGCAGTTCAGCAGGATTTAAAGAAAAAAATATTCAACACTGACAAAGCTAGTCAAGAATATCTTCGCAAAGCTAGGATGCAGCAGCTTTGAGGACTCCGACTCCGAGTAAAAGTTTATTTAAAGACACTTGGTTTCTTTTCTTTCTTTCATTTGCACTTGCATTTGTTTTTTTCATGCATTAGAACTTTGGTTTGTCTACCCCCGCTTTTTCATTTGGCTTTTTGTGACAAAAAGGGGGAGATGAGAGATGAGAAAAGAGATGATGAACAATGAACTTGAAACTTGAGACATGACACTGACTATTCTACTGACTATTTGGGTTTGTATATTCTAACTTCTAACAAGTTGGTAGAACAAGTGAACAAATGGTCATCCGAACTGAACTTTTTGAACTTTGAACTATAAACTGTGACATTATGTTTTTGAAACTTTGTAATGATATGTGGATATGAATGCTTATATTTGTGCATATCTAATGTCATTTTGAATGTATAACTCTCTGATTGCTTATTGATTAAATTCTTGAGGTATTTGATGATTTCTTTTTGTCAAGAATTATTTTTTTTGTAGAAAGTACAAGATTTGAACACTCCTAGTTGTGTCTAAGTCTAGAGTTTGTATTAGGAGTTTATCTCTTATATTTACATTTATTTGGATCTTTTATGCGTATTTTCGTTGTATGGTGATAGCAATAAAAAACATCTTTCTTTTATTTTTGTGGATTATATGTTTTGTCACGAAACCGCCAAAGGGGGAGATTGTTAAGAATTTTTGTATTGGCATATTTCGTGAAGTGTTTTGAGTCTTGAAGATTGAAGTTGAAGAATTGTCAATCACATACATCAATCTCAAGAAGAATGGATTCAAAATGTTCAGAAACGTTCAACTAAATATTTTTGGTGATTTGAATACATTCTTATAGTTTAGAAACACTTGGAATAATTTTCATTGCATAAAAATAAAAAACTGAATATTTTATATGTTCTGGATCCGGATCAGGAAGATCCAGTCCGGACCCCGAACATGGTTTAGTTCATGCGAAATACCAATCCGGATCAACCTCTATCCAGTCCGGATCCCAAACTATGCTTTTGTTATATCGCATGAATCAGTCCGGATCAGAACCATCCAGTCCGGACCCCGAACCTTTTTTTTTGGAAATTTTCTTGTATGTGACGACAGTCCGAATCAGACTTATTCCAGTCCGGACCGCCGTGCGGAAAAAATTCTGTTAATGCAGTTTTTTATTCTTATCTCTTTCCAAAAGGTTTCTAGCCTATAAAAAGACCCAAAAGTTCATCTTTTAGGGCAATGGAATATACGGAAAAAAGGTAAGCCGTAAATAATCCACGTATAGAGAAGAAAGGAAAACACGTTTATTTTATGTTTCTTTTTCTATATTGATCAATTTGATTCTAGGATTTTTCAAACTCTCTATTTCTTGTAGAATCAAATTGATGAATACTTAGACGGTGTTTTCTTGTCTATATATGAATTATCTAAGTATTCAATTCCATCACCACCAATAAACAAACAACGATTTCCGAAAAGAACATCGGCGCGTTGATTCGCGTGGCCTTGTGATTCAAGGTGCTATCGACTTCGTGGATTCGGAGTTAGACGCGTTCGTGTGATCGACTCGTGCTATATTAGTGAAGACCGTGGATTCGGCTAGACGTCGTGGATTCGACGTTGGATTTCGTGGATTCGAAGTTGGACTCAAATCGTGTGATCGAGGCGCGTTGAGGACTGCGGAGAATATCTACTTGGAGCGTATGAAAAAGGTTGAGTCGTAGTGTTGCGTTATATCACCTTGTACGTGTTTTAATCTTAGTGGATTTCCCGTGTGATCGGTCCCGTGGATTTTCTCCTGTGATGGAGTTTTCCACGTAAAATCTTGCGTACACTTTTTATTTTCCGCATTGGGTTATTTTTATGCAAAAATTTCTGAGTTTTATTGTTTACTCCTATTCACCCCCCCTTCTAGATGGTTTTTTTCCTATTTAGATCCTTGGATCCCATAACCCACATTCCTAGGAGTAGTCTTAATTGTAATCGTTCCCTGTAACCCCTTTCGAGCAATACAATTCCAAAATCGGCTATTTCGACCGTGTCAAATCCCTCTCTGCCTCCAAATCCGAACCCTCCAAATCCCAGTTCGGCTCCTCTAGGCCGAACTCTCTCAAGAGTTTGATTGAGAAGAATCCGACCGAGCGGATCCCTCCTCGGCCTAATCGCTTGATACTTTGGCAAGCGGCACATAACATCTCGATGGTCAACCCACAGGGCCGACGGCCAGCGTCACATTTCGGCCCCAGCATCTATATTTTTAAGTTTTTGGAGACAATAATTTAGAGGTGCATTCCTTTTGGTGGTTCTCAAAACATAAACTAAAGGAAAAGAAAGGCATGTAACATTAGAAACTCCCAAAGAGAATCAATTTCCTAGCGTGAACATTCTAATATTCCTTAGGTCTACTGAAACTTAGGGAAAAAAAAAAAGACTAATTGTGTTTGAACATTTAACAACCTAGGTTGTTGAATCTATTTTTTCTGTATTTTTCATTGAAACCAACCATTATTAATGCCATGCAGACCGTTCAAATTTAAGGTACATTTTAATTGTAAAAGATTATCATATATAGGGGTGAAAACGGATCAAAATATATCCGACCGTCTCTACGCATGTATTCGATCTCATCTATACCTGAATAGGAAATATACAGATCTGGTGGACTCCGAATGCAGATATAGTCTCAAAGAGTGCAAAAATTATCCGGATATCCAAAAAAATCGAATATGGATCTAGATATCCAAAAATTAATATATATGTTATTAATGTATATAACTATATATATTGTGGGAGGATAGATAAAATAGGGGTGGAGTTCATACAGTAGAGGGCCTTCTAGCATACGAGATCTCTTAAATTTAATATTAATTAAATTCAATATATATTCACAATTAAATTTTTCAATTTAAATTTTTAAAAAAGTTTGATATTTGAATCCAGATAATAGTTTTACATTTTGACTTTGAACTTGAGAGTTTGAACTGTAATGTATGACTTTGAACTTGTGTTGAATTTAAGCCCCCTCTTATCTCCCACGCATATTATCAAGCAAGCAAATCTAGAATGTTTGTTTAATCAAACAAAAAGTATATGAATATAAAGTTTGAATAAGGTATAGATGAGGTATTCGACGAGCAGTTACTGCAGTGGGAGGCCGAATAAGAAGAGTTACCTGTCCCAGGAGAAGGAGATGTGGGCATATCTGTGCATGAACTCAGTGGGCAAAACAAACATGACACCACCATCAAGATGCAAGGGGAAGTGGGCAACAAGATGGTCACTATTTTAATAGACACCGCATGCACTCATAGTTTTATTGACTTTCAGGTGGCTAAGGAGGTGAGGTGAAGGCCAATCTGACAGTGGCCACTCTGATAGTAACGGTAGCAAACATGTAGAACTCGAAAATTTAATGATAATTTTCCTAAAAAGAAGGATTGTCGTGTAATTTGGACTCGTTTTCAACGAAACAAAAATGGTCACCTTCGAGGTCTGTCAATGCTATTAATTCCTACGAGGGACTTAGTTCAATTTCACACTATAAAGTGGTGTTTCGGAGAAGAAATCGAACGAGAGCAAAATAATTAAAATGGAGTCTTTATTCAAAAAGCGTGACATTTCATGTGTCAAATTACGCAATTTTTGAGGTGGTGAAACTTGTGAGTAGAACACGCCTGTGGGTGAATTTTTAGTAATAAATTGTGAACCAGACGGGTTAAATTGCAATTTTTGCAAAATGAGAAAAAGGGGCAACACGCAAAAAGGTTACCCTTTAATGTGAGAAATTTGGGAGTTTTGATGAGCTAAGGGACTCATATGAATGTAGACTCAGAAAGAGACGCGTGAGTTTAAGTTTCACGAAAGTCTGAGATTTTTGTGAAAAATGGTACAGACTTGGTGATCGAAAAAGAAAATTGATCGACGGGTCTTTTCACAAAAAATATAACATTTCATGTGTAAAATTGTAAAAATTTTCTGCGGAAAGGGCTCCGGCGCAAAATGCGCTGTGTTGTGGATCTATGGGCAAGAGAGGGTTGCCAGCCAGGGGGATTAAGTTGTAACTGTTACCAAAAAAAAAAAAAAAAAAAAAAAAACCCAAATCCTAATATGTTTCATTTCCCCTACCCCAGTCACCACCTCTCCCTCTCTTCCTGCCCTCTCTCCCAGCCGCCACCCAACCCACGCCCGAGCTTGCTGGCGTTGCCCTTCCGGTGAGCCTCCCGTCGGCGAGGTACTCCCAGGATCTCTCTTTATCTCTATCTCAATCTCTCTTGATCTCTTCTAGTGGAGATCTCAACCGCCGTCGCCGAGCCCCCTCTCCTAAGGTGCCTCCATCCTGCGGGCCCCCTCGAAGCTTGATGTCCCTCCAACACCAACCCGCGGCCATCCTTCTTAGGCCACTGCTTCTCCAGCCGCGGTTGCCGCCCTTGAGTGCCACCACCGCCGACCGAAGCTCCTTCCTAGCATCCCTTCGCCGTCGACCAACCTCCCTAGGCGACCCTACGATGGTCTGCAACCTCCCAAGCCGCTACTGCACCTACTATTGCCATTGTTGGCCACTCAAGCCGAGCTTACTCCTCCGGCGGCCGCCATCTCCGTCGTTGTCGACAACTACAGTCCCCGATGCGGCTCTGCTCCGAGCCAACTCCACCCTGTCATCCTGGTCCAACCAACAAGTCCCCTAGGAAGCTGGTGCTGCTACTGCTCCTCTTGTTGCTTTAGTGGTGGCCGAGGTTGGTTTTCCGACCAACAACCACATCCAGCGACCTCCCTTCGGTGAACACAACACCCCCTGGTATCCCCTCATACCCGTGCTCCCTTCTATTGTGGCTAAATTGTGTCCCGAACTGCTGTTTTCACATTTTCCTGTCCGGTGCTCGACGTAATGCCTTGAGATTTAGGTGGCTTTTCTGATCAATCGTGCAGCCGACACTCATCATTCTTGGGAGCACGGCAATCTGCTAGCCATCGACAACATCGTGCTCATGCTAATAGAGTTGATTGGAGAACTTGAAATGCCGTGTGCCCACGATGTACCCGATCCGCTCCGTTTGTCTATTCCTCACTCCAGGATCGTCGTCAAGGCTCCAGTGCAGATCCATTGCAACCAGAGGAGCGTCGTCGACCCCGTTACACCGTTGGTTCGCTTCCAAATCGTGGGAGAGTCGATAAAACTCAAAAATCCATTTTTATTATATAATTATGGTTTGAATTGGGCGTTTCGATGCTTTTCGAGTCGCGTGTAGAGTTTGGACTACTCGTCCGAGGTCCGACAACCCATCGGGGCTGAATTGGTGCGAATCAACACTAGTTGAGGCTTAATTGGATCGTTATTGCGCATTTCGATTCCAATCCTTCTGAATCGGAGTTGTTGTTGTCCGGTATAATTGTCGAGCCTCATTGGCTGGTCTAGGCTCACTTTTTTGCGTCTCTCGTGGCAGTAAGCGCGCTGTAGGTGGTCCCAATACTAAAATAGGTATCCCGGGACCCGTTTTGAGTTACTTCTGGAGCTGTGGCTCCCGTCGTTGCACACTTTGCGTGTGCCTGTCCCAACACCTAAAATAATGTGTTTCGGGACAGCGAGTGAGATTTGGAGATGTGTGGTTTGACTCAGGACACTTCGTAGGCTGACGTGGCATCCCGATTTAATGAGGAATTCCGCAATTTCCAAAAATTGGTAAATGCGCAAGATGCTCCGATTGTGCCGTTGCGTGTTGTGGGTATGTCACCAATTGGTGATGTTGCGGTGTTGTGAGTGTCTTAGGGCTGAATACACTGTGTGTGGTTTGACACCAAAGTGGTGTTCAGATTAACGTAGCGGTGCCTTCAGGCCTTGTCGTGGCTTTACTCGTCGGTGGTCGTCTCGTCATCGAGCACTTGATGTGCGGTCATCCCAACACCTAAAGTGGTGTCTTGGGATTGTGGAAATATTGTTGTGACTTCTTGTTGAGTCAATTAACAGTTGGGCTTAGTTCCGTAAGCCGGTTTGTGGAACTTATGTTTCGGTTATGTTGTGGTGCACATTAGTGTAGATTGATCGTGTCGGTTAGTATAGATGACTCGTAGGATATTGATTGTGGCTTTTGGTGGTATTTCCTAGGTACAGGTGATATCTAGGTACCTTGATCAAGTCGAGGACTCGGATACTTGGTTAGGTAGGTGCTCCATTCCAAAGTCAGTAAAGTTCTATCTTACTCGGTTTTCCACTAATCTTTCTATTCCATTATAGTTGTTTAATACGGCTTATCATGACTCTGCATTCCTGTATGCTTAGTACTCGTTTGTTGCCCTCCCTATTTGCTTATGATTGATGAGATTATTCTTTAACCATAGATGATATATGACATGTACAGTAGGATTTTGTTCTAATGAATTCTTGACCTGATTATGATTTGACCTGGTGGGTTGATGTTCACACTTGTTAAGTATGGACCATGTTGGTCGGCTGATTTACCCTAGGTGAATTACTCATTGTTGACATTTGACCTTATAGGTCGATTGACATACTTATATGTGTTTTGACCTCAAGAATCAACTAATTCACCCCTTTGTGCTTAGACCCTTTCGGTCGGCTGTTCTTCTATATATGATTGGACCTTGTAGGCCGGTATTTCCTTTACAAGATTGACCGTAGAGGTTGATGGACTTATCCTATTCATGATTGAGACCTCAGCATGCTACACCTTCATTCCTTGCATTTATCATCATCTCCTTTGATACTCGTGTCGTGTAACATGCTAGTTGACTTGAGATTATTTCTTTGCTCCTATTGCCTACGGGAAGTGTAATACCTGTGAAATTTAAATTCGGAAATTTGAATTTGAATTTGATTTTCTAGAATTTCTTTATTTCGAAAATTCGAATATCAGGGGTGTTCCCGAAGAAACTGCTAATGTAACCTAACAAGACCCAAACCCGATGAATTAAAATCGCTTCTTGATCAGTCTCATCGAGCTAAAAGACGTGATGACGTCTGTTTTCAATTTCGGCGAGCCAAAATCACGGAAAAATGTGAAAAACAGGGCTTTTATGTGGTTTTTTTTGCAAAACCCACGACATTTTATGTACCGTTTCGCGTAATATTGAATGTGGAGGGTCCCCACAACGAATTACACATGTGGTAGAGAACTTAGTTGAAAACGTTGCTTGTAGAGGGTGTTTTCCGCAAAACGACGCGAGTCTATATAAGAAACTCTAGGGTCTCTCTTGAGGAAACCCTAGCCGCGCACTCCTCCTTTTCCCCTCTCCGAACCCATCATCCTATGCCTCCTCCATCTCGCCGCCGTCTTCCTCGACTTCCTGCGCCGTTGCCGACCGCCAGAAAGTGAGCCACCACCCTCTTGTTCTTTCTCTCCCCTCGGTTTGGAGAACTTGAGGCAACTTGGGGCGGTTGCAGCACTTGGGAACCGCACCACTAACACCAGAAGGCCCCATCACCCCCTCCATCGCCGACCTGCTAGCTGGCGACCGCCCTGAGGCTGCCGGAAAGCCTGTAGCAACCTTCTTTCTCTTCCTCTCTCCTTCTCGGAAGGTGGACACGAATACAACCTGGTTGGTCGTGCCATTCCCCAGACCTCATTGCCACCACTCCCTACCTTCGGTGGACCCCTCCTGGCCAGCAGCTTCGCCGCCCAGCCCTACTCTCGCCAGATCTGGGAACCCAGTCCAAATTTAGGAGGATTACGCCGCGGGCTTGCTTCGGCCGCCGCCGCTGCACCCCACTGCCGTCACTGGTGCCTGAGGGATCCAAGTAATCCCCCAACATCAGTTTGGGCCACCCCGAGCCTTCCCTGTCGCCGGAGCAAAAAGTTCGGCCAAGATTTTGAAATCTCGATCGCAGCTTGCAGATTCGCACCACCAACGCAACCTGCCGCCGGCCAGTTGCCCAGAAGGCCTCCTTCCATCTGACCTTACCCTCCCTGGTCCGTGCTCGTGTCCAAGCCACCGGAATTGAAGAAAGTCCGGTGCTTCCAACCAAGCTCTGAGTTGGTGCAGTTTCTAGCCGGAGTCAACTTTTCCGCCACTGGCACTCGCTCCGAAGGCAAGCACGGTTCTCCTGGGACTCAAGTGACATCAGTGCTCACCTAAGTTGTGAACAAAGAGGCTTCGGATCACTTGTTGGACAGCACCACCCCAAACACACTACATAGCGGAGTTTCCTCGACTCCGGTGATTCGAGACTTTAGATAAGCAAGCCCCTTGAACCCCTGGACTCCCCTGAGCATGATGCTCACTTCGGATTAATCTAATATGGGCAACATGCGAAGAATTTGATAGTTGAACTTATTACCAACTTGTAGGTTGGCCCGGTGTGTCTTCTGGACATCGACGAAACCCCGTACACCGAGCACAGGTTCCAGCTAGTCGAGGCCCACCTCCTGACACTTCCAGTTAAATCCGAGAGCCTATGGATCAAGGTAACTCTCCAAAGAAGCTATATATATAGGTTATTATGCAATTTTAGGAAAGTATAAGGGTTTAGATGCAATTGTAGCCACTTGGGATCCTCGGGCAACGTGCATGTGACCTTTGGACTTTGCGTTCGAGGTCCAGTGGCTTCCGTTAAGCTAAATTTGATTTATGATTCATGAATCGGCGAAATTGTTGGTTTATTGTTGTTTCGGCGCAAAACGTGTGATTCGAGCAAATTAAAAGGCCATTTAAGATTGCCAAGCATCCTTGGCTATTCCCAACATTGTCCTTACTGGTCCAGTGACTTCCGTTTCGCATCGGTGATTTCCAGAGCCAAAATCGGCGATTCCGGGTGCATTTACAGTAGTTATGGCACAGTTAGGATTACTAATGGTACGAGGTTGATTGTTGCTGCCCAAACACCTTAAACGAAGCGTTCCGGGGCAGCAGGTGAAGTTTCATTAAGTTCGGTAGCCTGTAAGCACTATTCGGACCATTATCAGTCGAACGGCGGATTATCGAAAATTCCAGCAAATCCCGGGACTTAACTTAAGTCAGTGGTTTAGTTATTTTATGCACTGTGAGTCAGTGAGTTGGGTTTGTGTGAGTCAGCATCTGATCAGTGGTTTTGGTTTAGGCCCAAGCAATCAAGAGCCTCCGCGTGAGCTGAGCAACGGATTCCACGATCGCCTGCACTGAGGTGGGTACTCCGATCCGGGCATTGGCATAGTATCACCTCACTGGGTACCGTACTCGATCGGCCCCTTGAGCCTATTGCTAACCCTTCATTCAATTATTGCTTTTCTAGATCTTGGTTCATCTCAATTTCATGAGTTAGTTGCGACATCTCGAGTTGTTTATTAGCATATCTCCTACTGCTACTTTATTATATATGTACTGTCCCTGGATCACTATGCATGATAGAGTAGGAGGATACTGTTGTTATTACAGTATTGTTGGCATTATGATTTGACTCTGGATCCCGTTTTGGAGTTCTCGACTATTCGTCGTATTCCGGTCTTCTGACCACGAGTATTGAGCATCCACATTTGTGATCGCCATGCACCTCCTGTACACTTCGTGTACACCGACGGGTTGGCCACTGATATGGTGTTCTTTACCAGTAGAGTGGTCTGATTGACCCGTGAACCCCTTTAGCTGTACTCTCATGTTCGGGGATTGTTGTCAGTTTAGCTAGGTGTTCTGCTATGGTCTTAGCCTGAGGTTCCAGTGACCAATAGTGGCGTTGATTTGGTATTCTGTTTTTAGCATTGATGCATAGTCTTTACTATCCTTGCTCCTTTGTTCATGTTGTTATATTTATTTCAGTATGTTTCAGTTACATTATTATATGTATTTTATACAGCATTATGATTGATATACATGCCATTTACCTGCTTTCATACCTGCCTACTGATGTTTATATCCTTTCGTTTATTGTATACCAGTACGTACGACTTGCTGGTCCCCGACTTGTTTTACCCACTAGGATACATTCAATTGTGTCTCACACCCTTTGGTGACCCCCTTTTTAGGTCTGTCGGGTGATGAGTAGTCCAGACGTTGATGTGAGGATCTTTGTAATAACAGCAATTTTCGAATTTCGAAATAGTACAAAATTTCGGTGATTGGAATGTGTGAAATATGATAAAAATGTTTGGCACATTTTTCGAGGTTTTAGAATCCTTGTATGGTTTTCTTTTGAGAAAAAGAAGAGATAAAGGGAATAGGGACGTATTGGTCTTTTACGCAATTGTTTTTAATAGGGGGGATATTTTTAAGTTGGGCTTGGATTAGGGTTAAAAGAAAAACTTAACCCTTAATTAGCCCCTCTAATCCTTCTTCCTCCCTAAAAATCTCAGACCAAGACGCCCTTCTCTTCTCTTTCTTCTCTGTCCGTACAACCCACCGCCAACGAGATCTGAGTCGGAGAAGAAGATGATCGAGCTTCCTCCTCCATGTGCCAAAGATTTGGGTGCTCTTTTTTACTGCCGCAAGTCGCGGGTGTAGCCGACGCCGTCGAGCGCGCCCGTCACGCGCGGGAGCGCGCGCCGCCCAGGCCGTGCAGGGCCCCGCCGCGGCCCAGTCCACCCGTGGACGCCCCTGCCTGGGTCGGGCGCCCGCCTGCAGAGGGCTCCGCTCCCAAGCCGCGCGGCTGCACGAGCGACGCGAGGGCCAACTTGAGCGGGCATCGGTGCGGGCTTGCACGCAGGAGCCGCGCCACCTTCCTCCCTCCTTGAGCAAATCGGGCGCCCTTTTCTTTTCCTGCTATGCTCAGATATGCCGAACTTCGTCTCGGGCATCGCAGCAACACTGTTGAGTTTCGAAATTGCTTGGGTTGCGTGTCGGGCTACGCCGCCACCGACGAAGATAGTTTTGGAGGTACAGATTGTTCCAGCATGCTCCTCGGTTATCGTTTTCGCTCCGGACAGCGAGCGTGGCATTTCTTGTGTCGAGATCTACGAAGCCTCGCCACTGGTTCACCTCCGAAGTGCACGGTTTTTGGTAATAATAATATTTATCCATTCTTTATGTTTTTATGCAATTTTTGGTGTAGTTGGGATCCCAAATGTAAATCGGCCGCCCGGGTTGCCTCGGGCAACGTGCGTGGTCCCTTTTGGGACTGCTTGTCCATGATCTACAGTCTTTGTGGAGCATAATGGGGGTTCCAGAGCCGATTTCGACAATTTTGGAAAATCCGTTCGGCATAATTGCATTTAGAAATATTTTATAATTTTGATATTAGTATTTGCTACCCGGGTACCTGTTTTGGTGCGTTTCGGGATAGGGTGATCTATTTAAGTGTTTGGGATTTGTTTCTGATCAGTTTAGAGGTTCCGGGAAAGTTCCGGTGGTTTTCAAGAGTCGGTTTGGGGCAACCGATCTTTCCAATAATGTTGGATGGGTGATCTTGGGTTGTTGAGGCTAGTTTTGACTCGGTGGACCTTTTGCAGGTTCGCTGTTGATCGGGAGGATTATTAGAGTAGATGGTTCGCCGATTCAGGTGGGTACACCCTTGAAACTCTCTTGTTGCACGTTTTGATATTTATGCATAATTCTTTACAGGGCTTTTTTTGAAAATGACCCTGTAAAAATTTTTATTTGCAAAAATAGCCTCAAAAATTTGTATTTACAAAAATAGCCCTATACCCGCCAACTGGGCGCCACGTGTGCCCGCCACGTGGGCGGGACGGATGAGTTGGAGCGAGTTGAACACGCGTTCCCCGAGCGCGTGTTTAGATTTTTTTTAATTTTTTTTAAATTTTTTTTTTATAAATTTGATTCTTTCTTAAACAAACGGATTTATTATCTTTTTTTTAAAAAAAAAAAGTCAAAAAATATCTACCTAGAAAAAATAAATTTCACATTCTAATTTTTATTTTTTTATTTACTAAATATTTATATATTATTTTATATATTTTTTATATTTTTAAATTATCTCAAATAAACGGATTTTTTTATTATTATTTTTGTACCGCAAAAAAAATTTATTTTTATCCTTTTGATGGAAAAAAAAAATTTCGCCAAAAGGAAAAAAATAAATTTCTTTTTCCGGTATGGAAAAAAAAAAAATTTCCGTTTGTTTAAAAAAATTTAAAAATATAGAAAATATATAAAATAATATATAAATATTTAATAAATAAAAACATTTTTTTTCACCAGAGAATAAAAATAAATTTCTTTTTGCAGTACGAAAAAAAATAAAATAAAATATTCATTTTTTTCAGAAAAATTAAAAATATAAAAAATATATAAAATAATATATAAATATTTAATAAATAAAAAAATAAAAAATAGAATGTGGAACTCAATTTTATTTGCAAAAAACAATAGCTTTTTATTTGCAAAAATAGCCTCAAAAAATTTGTATTTGCAAAATTGAGTTCCACATTCTATTTTTCATTTTTTTATTTATTAAATATTTATATATTATTTTATATATTTTTTATATTTTTAAATTTTCTGAAACAAACGGATATTTTTTTTTTTTCGTACTGCAAAAAAGAAATTTATTTTTATCCTTTGATGAAAAAAAAATGTTTTTATTTATTAAATATTTATATATTATTTTATATATTTTTTATATTTTTAAATTTTTTTAAACAAACGGATATTTCATTTTATTTTTTTTTTCATAGCGCAAAAAGAAATTTATTTTTATCCGAAATTTTTTTTTCCTGTCAAAAGGATAAAAATAAATTTTTTTTTGCGGTACAAAAATAATAATAAAAAAATCCGTTTATTTGAGATAATTTAAAAATATAAAAAATATATAAAATAATATATAAATATTTAATAAATAAAAAAATAAAAATTAGAATGTGAAATTTATTTTTTCTAGGTAGATATTTTTTGACTTATTTTTTTTTTAAAAAAAATAAATCCGTTTGTTTGAGAAAGAATCAAATTTATAAAAAAAAATAAAAAAATAAATAATTAAACACGCGCTCTGGGAACGCGTGTCTAAACACGCGTTCTCAGAGCGCGTGTTCAACTCGCTCCAACTCATCCGCTCCGCCCACGTGGCGGGCACACGTGGCGCCCAGTTGGCGGGTATAGGGCTATTTTTGCAAATACAAATTTTTTGAGACTATTTTTGCAAATAAAAATTTTTACAGGGTCATTTTCAAAAAAAGCCCTTCTTTACATGGAAAAATATTTCGGGTGTTATTATATTGGTTTGACCTCCCGATGAACGAATGTCGCGATAAAAGTTTTTGTGGACGGCTTGTCCTTATCCGAACAATGGTATAGTCTTTCGGGGCATATTTTGACCGTTTCAGTGGTTGGTGCGACTATTCGAAAATCGGGAGGGGGTTCCGGTAAACTGGAACAAAGGGGATTTTGGCACAGTGGTCGGGACCACTAAATTGCCGGTTAATGTAAAACTAGATATTCACTATTGGTGGATCTTGGATAGGTCCGAATGATTCACAAGTGTTCGTGGAGGAGTCTTGGACTCAGGTTGACCATCCGGTAGAGATGGGTATCCCGATCTGAAGTTGGGAACACTGGAAACTCGGTAACATCAGACCTTGATTCTTTTTATTATTTCCTCATGACTAGTGTGTGTCAGTAGGATGGTTGTCGGTCACGGTTATTGTGACGATGTAGTATAATATGATATATCTCTCTTACCCAAGGGTGTGCACTGAACACAGACTTTGTGTAGCTTATCCGACCGTTGGGCGGCATAAGCAGGGGAAGTACCCTTTTCGGTAATTAAACAACATAAGTCATATGATGATAGAACATAGGACATTCTGGGGTAGATTCTTGATATCATATTTGGCCGGTGGGTCGGTTTCTTTTATACATTACTTGGGCGACTGTTGTCGCGGAGAGAGGACTTGTTTTGGTTATGTGATTGTCATGCTTATGGCGCTTGTCACGCACACCAGCGGTTTGGCCACCGCACGGGTGTACTTTTCCGGAGAAATGGTCTGTTTGACCCGTGATCCATACGCGGCTGTTATTGCGTAGGGGCCCCTTGCGGTTTTCTTTTGCAGCGGGGTTGTTTTGCACCGATGATTGAGCAGGGACAGTTTGCCTGAGGTCGATTGACCGACATGGCGGTGTGGCAGTATCGTGACTGTTGCGATGGGGTGGGTTACACCCGTTTGCCTGAGGTCAGTAGACCGACATGGCAGTGATGTTGGATGACAGTGATGTGGTATACTGTTCGTGGGATAGTTTGGTAGCTATATGATATTCTGGTATTTTTGAGATACGGGTTGGTGTACTTTTGCTGCTATAGTATTTCCATTTATACTGATTATAGTCATTATGTTTTATGTTATCGTCGTTTATGTTACTGACTCCCACTGTGTGACAGGTTTGGTCGGGGTAGGGATCAGGGTGTTGGTGAAGACGCTATCTAGTGAGGTATAGGTTTTTCTCGGTCAGGTTCTTCTCCTTTCTCCTTTCTTTCGGTTATTTCCTTTTATGGTCATATTTGGTGCATGTGGACTCTGATATTGTGGATGTGTGGATGTTGAGACGGTCATGTGATGTTGGATAAATATCTCTTTTGAAACTGTGCTTTCGATTTGTGGTTTTATAAATGCGTTCTGTGGACGCGGGTTTTCAAGTATTATAAAGGGTTTGCGCAAACGTTTTCAAAAAAATTGAGTGTTGTGTGGACACTGTTTTTAAATATTATGAATTTATTCTTTCAAACATTTTGATGCGCCGGGTGTTCGCCGTTTATGAAAATGAGATAATAGCGCCTTTAAAGCTTCTACTCTGTCAAGTGTAAATCAAATGGTCAACATGGTTGACGTGCATGCTGTATATGTATTTTGTACATGGGGACGCCATGCATATACAGAGGAGACTCTGTCCGTTTATACAGAGAGACTTTGTATGTGTGGCGGGTCTGTGCACGCGCTTGAGCGGGAGGAAAAAAAAAAAAAAGGTTCCAAACATTCGGCTGTTTCCGCTTTAAAAATTGCTCCCGAGGCGTGACAATCCTGCGTTAGAGCTGTCCCGCTATGTTAGCAAAAGAGCTGACCCGCTATCATTTTTCTATTTATAGTTCACATATTCTTATGATCATGACTTTGCTTGTTTAGTTATTTAGTTGTTTTCATATTAGTGAGCATGGATATTAGTGGTCATAGATTATGTATGATGCTTAGTTATCGAATATGTTGGATTATTGGTTAGTTGTTAGTATCTACTGTAGTAAACTCCGATTGTGCCTTTGTACTTGCCTAGCCGTGGGTGTATAGGGGAAACTGTCCGTTTGGACTGGAAATTCTTTATGCTCGTGGGGGATCTGCCCACGTCCTAGGAGTTTCGTTTTCACTCTAATGTATAAAAAAAAAAAAAATAGCCTACTTTTACAACCCGGGGCATGACAGGAAGTGATTTCACTATTGAGTCTAGGTTGTTTGATCCTAGAGCATATACATGTGACTATAACTGGTGATGGCACTGTAGTTCTTAGACAGGGTTCACAACCCTGAGTTCTTCAGTTTGCCAGCCCAGTAGGTGTTGTTTATAGACAAGGTTCGTTACCCTGAGTACTTCACTCCTAGATTTGATATACACCGCGTGCAGTGTACCAGAGCTTCGTAATTGTTTGGGCGCACTTCTTTTAGTTGGCCGACGCATCTAAAGATGGTCAGGCTTAGCGAGAGCCGTTTAGCACGAAATAGACGTGAAAACGAACTCGAGATCGCAAAATAAAAAACTAGAGTTCATGGCAATTCGGGCGCCCTAAAGATGTTCCGGAGGCTCGAAAAGCATTGTTCGGGCTGCGAACAGTGTTACGCATTTGCGAATCTCAACTCCAAGCGCCTGAAAGTTCCTGTATCAATCCGAAAAGTGGGTGGTTGGATTTGCCTCATGATGCGTGCCTGATAGTACGATTGGCAGGGAGCAGGTTGAGTTTCGGGCGCAACACTATTGCAGCGGGCGCCCTGGTAGCTGGGCAGTGGATGCACTGTAGCTACGAGGTTCCAGGCGAATTACTGTTAAGGACCAGGCGCCCGGGGGAGAGCCCGTTATCACTGTAGCTACGAGGTGTAGAGTGCTCGGATGAACAATAGGACGCCCGAAACCCGAATTTTTTTGTAAAAACAGGTTAACTCCATTGGATGTTCCGCGGCTCACTATACCAGCTCGTTTCTTCTACAAATACCCCTCCTACGCATGGCCAACCCTACTACCAAAGAACACTTCACTTCTCCCTTTTCTTCTTCTTCTTCCTCTTCTGTGCGGTGGAGAGGCTCCAGGAACAACAGCAGCAACAGCAGCTGTGGAGACCTAAATCCTAGCCAACGGATTGACTTCCCTATCAGCAGCTTGACAGCACCTATTTCGTGTGTCGGGATGAGTCAAAGACGTTTGCGCGCGAAATGGACGTGAAAAACAGACTCGGAGTGAAAAACTAGGCCAGAACTACTGTTCTGGTAGATTCGGGTGCCCGAACAAGGAGTACGGGCGCCCGGTTCTGGGCAATTGGTAGCTGGACTAATGGGAGGCTTTTCGGGCGGTCAGGTGCAGGCGTCCGGATCTTCAGGGTCAGCCCGAAAGTGGATTTAGACCACCCACTTCGTGCATATCGCTCGATGTGACACGTGGCACTCTTTTTCTGTGCTGTCAGGGTGGATGTGAGGTTTCGGGCGCATGGTTGCAGGCGCTCGATTGGCTTCGGGCGCTGGCGCGGGCAGCAGACCGCTTCACAGAGAGTTGGAGTTTCAGCCTGGTGTTTAGAGCGCTCTAGAAGGTTTCGAGCGCCCGAAAGTTCTATTTTTGGCTATGGACAGCATATTGTTATTTTGTTCGAAGGGCTCAACTTACACCAAGGTTTCAGTTATAAATTGAGCCCTACGCCTATTGTTTGAAAAGGCACGCCTGAGGCACGCACCTCGGCATGAGGCGCGTGCCTCAGCGCCTCAGCAATAACGAGGCGCAACGCTATTGCTGAGGCGCACACCTCACAATATTTATGCTTAGATGGATTTTGGGTTTAAGTTATCGGGTCATCGGATTCTTAATTTGATTCTTAAACTTTAACCCGTTAAGATACTTAAAGAAATCCTAAAAGAAACCCAAAAAAAACCCTAAAAAATAAGGAAAGGAAATTTAAAAAGGAAAAGGAATTGAAAAGGGATAGGAAATAGAAATGGGAAAGAAAATTAAAAAAGGAAAGGATAAGTTGTCGTCATCTCGATCGTCTTTATTCATTGATGAAGAGCCAGATCGGGTTGATATTGAGGATACAAAAGAAGATATTTGGAATGAAAAATCTGAAGAAGAAGAAGAAGAAGATTATGGCGATGCAAACAATGAAGATGAGGATGAGGATGATGCTTGAAGAACGATCAAATGAGGGCATTGGCACCGCAATCACTTTTACGTTTTTAAGTTGAAAGTTGAAATATATATATTTTTAATTTGAGAACCTATATGCATGTGTTTTTTTACTTTTTGATGGTTATTTTGTTTTTGTATGATTATTTTTTATTTTTTTTATGTAGAATATTAAATTAAACTAGGCTTAATAAATGTGGCCTCGCCTTCTTGAAGCGCGCGCCTCACAGTGCACCTCGCGCTTAGGCTCTAGAGAAGCCTTGTGCCACTTTGCGCCTCGCGCCTTTTCAAACACTGCCTATGCCCCTAAAAGACTCTTTTACCTTCTCCACCACTTTGAGCTGAGATTTGGCAAGGTTTGGAGCTTCCCTCTTCATCTTCTTTCTCCATTGGTGACCTTGGGGCTCTCCAACAACTACTGGTTGCAGTGACAACCCGACTTCATCTTCTTCCCCTAAGGTCTAGGAGTGGAGTTTTGACTTGAAACTTCTTGGGAGGCTTCATTTCTGGGAGAACTCGAAGTTTGGAGCTTGTAGAAGGTCTTCCTACAAGCTAACAACATGTATTTTTAAGTTTTCTTGGACCTTTTGTGTGCATGCTGAGATTTTTGGACATGTTGGGATTTTTATGAGATTTCTTTGGTTTTTCTCATGAATTCGAGCTTTGAAGTGAATGGGGATGTTCTTGACTTCATTGTGAACAAGTGAGGACCTTGTTTAAGAAATTTTGAAGGTATGTTGTAGGTGAAACTTGGATTTGTTTAAGCTCAACAAGACAAAAACCTACATGCAGAGTTTTTAGTGTTCTTGAGCACTTAATCATCTATATATGCAATTTCATGGCATTTATTAAGTTTTTATGATGGATTAGGAGCTTGGTTACAATCTCAGAGGTGTTGTGAGCATCTTTCTCATTGGATTCACCTTGTGATTTTGTTGGACTTGAGCCCCACAACTTGAAGAACCCTACATGCTGAAATTTCTGCAGTTTCTGAACAACATTGAGAAGTTGGGCTTATTCCTTTGATTTGGGACTTGGGGGCTGTGATCCAAAGGTTCTTGGGTATTCCTAGGTTGGAGAGGAACCTAGAAATTAATTTTGAGCCATCTATTTGAGATATGTATAGCTTATGCCGCTTCTTGGAATTTTCTAGGCTGAATTTGATAGAATTTTATTTCGGCTCGATCCAACAAGGATCTCTGAGACTTTAGTGATCCGTTTGAAGGTTTGGGACCTGAGGCAAATGCTCGCCAAGTTTCAGCTTGATCGGAGGCCGGATCGGCACGTTTCAGGTGGGCTTTTTTAGTACATCGAAACCTGACCTGCACGTTGAGCTACCAAATTACAGCATATGACCTATATGTTTTCCCTGCTATAGATCTTGGATTAAATGATACTTAAACATGTTGTTTGCCATCTTAAACTAAGCCTATCTTGCTTAGGACATTTGCATGAGTTGTATGGCCATCTAGATAGGTTATTCTATTGTTTACACTATCTTGCTTGGAATTGAACCTAGGAGAAAACCCTTCCCTTTCTCGCATTTGTGTTTCATTGTTGCTCGGGGTTTGGAGCATAGGTTAGAGATAGTGTGGTTGTTCTCGAGTCGAGGTGGGATAGCACCGGATTGTTGGACTCTTTCAGATGTTCGGTAGCTCGTGGATTTTGGACAGCTGAACCGAGTAGTTGTTATGCATTGGTTTGGGCCGGGATTTTCATCTTAGTGGTTAGGGTCATCCACTTTGGTCATGAGTTTGACTTTAGCCTGCTACATACTTGACATGGTTACTTTCCTCGAGCGGGTCGCTCCCCTCAAGTGTCACTCCAGAGTTAGACGGCTTGATTTACTTTGGGTATGGTTCCACGTCGGCGATCCACGAGTAGATGGTGTGATCAGATGTGATGCTAGTGCGGGCAGGACTGGGCCTTGTGCCGGTCGGCTGATTGGGTTACTCTCGGCGATATTGTAGTTGAAGCATACATCCCTTTACACTGTTCATTTACAGCATTAGAGATATAATAGTGACAGATTTATATTTCAGCAGTTTACCTTTCCTTATTTATACTGCTCTCTCCTATTTCTTGCCTCTGGTAGACTTAGCGGGTAGGTCGGAGTTCTCGATGACATGCCCACTGCGGACTACTAGTTTTTAGTAGTTCTCACGCCCTTTGTTGACCCACATTTTGTAGAATCCTTCGCGGCTGTAGCAGCGATAGTGGATCGAGGTAAGGGAATCGTAGGCTAGATAGATCTCCTTCCTGTTTCTGTTGTCTTGGACTATAGCTGTGGACCCCCTTATATTTTGTATTTCAGACTACTATACTTTTGGGACTAGCTTTTTGCCAGCTGGTTGTATTATTTTAATTTTACTTCTGAGAGATGTATTTGTATCTTGGAGTTTTATGGTACAATTTTAGTTTGATGTTTATTTTTAGTTCAGCTCTGTTTTGCTCATTTATATGGTTCTTATACTTGAGCAGGTTACTGATACTTTGTGTGCGTGAGGCATCCCGTATATACGGCGAATCTATTGGCGAGCCCGGGTTTTGGTTTAGCCTCGGGGCGTGACAGCAGCAGTAGCAGCCATAGTTAGTTAATTCGGATTCGGCAAAAATTTAGTACAAATGTAATTCGAATAAAATTTATATCATAATTTTTAAATTTGTTGAAAAATTCGATTAAAAAACAGGTTTGTCAATTATTCAGATACGCGATTTATACGGAAATTATACGTTCACCAATTAAAAATTCGGGATCAAAAATTTGGCTATTAAATTAAAATTTTTCTCTAGATTTATACTATTAGCATAAATAATTATAATTTAAAATTAATTTAATCAATCTACTTTACAAATAAAGAAAATACTTATTCAGAAAAAAGAGAAAAAAATAATAATAAATACACAACACTAAAAACCTTATAGAGAACAATAAAAATAAAAATCACAAATTAGAAAAAAATTAATTTGTAGATAAAAAAAATAGATTAATTAAGAGTAAATATTAATTTCACTCACAAGTTACCAAAACTTTGAATTAATACACAAATTTACAAAATCACAACCCACAAACTAGTGGTGGCGAAGAAGATGACGAGCGGCACGCGGTTCGGAGGGTTCCGATGGAGAACGGCGGGCGCCTTGGGAGGGGTTCCGATGGCAAGCGACGAGCAGCCTGGGGGAGGGTTCGATGATGAGCGGCAAGCGTCCTGGGAAGGGTTCCGATGGCGAGCGGCGAGAGGCCTGGGAGGGTTCTGATCCGATGGCGACTTTGCGAGCGCACGCGGCACGGGAGTTCCAACTTCCTATCTGGTGGCAAGCACATGCGGCCTGGTGGGCAAGGTGGGAGAAGGCAGGTGTGAGAGGGCATGAGAACAAAGAATAGAAGGTAGGGTGCTGTGAGCCAATGAGGGATTTTTTTTCTTTCTTTGAAAAAGGTAAGAGCCAATTTTTTTAAAAAAAAATTTGGGATTCGCAAATTATTCACGAATAATAGTTTTGGCTAAAAAATTTACGAATTTTTCCGAATCATTGGAAAAATTCGAGAAAGACCCGTTTAATTCGAATTCTCAAAAATTCACGAATAATTCGCGAATTTTTCGCGAATTAACTAACTAAGGTAGCAGCTTCAACTGGGAAGTTCGCGAGTGCGTCGAGCCGAAGCTTCGGACCTTGGACGAGGGCATCGTGTGGAGAGCCCTAGCAATGGAGAGCTTAGCCTTGGACTCTCTCAGCTGGTTTTGAGGTTGGTGTTTTATTTTGGATTTTCTCCGAATTTTTCAAAGTTTTGGTCTAAGCTTTGAGCTAAGAGTTGTGGGATTTCATTTTTCGTTAGTTTTCTCTCCCTCTCTTCTACCTGGTGTGCTTATGGTTGTGCTAAGTAGGGTGAGCTGGAGGAAGTTGCGATAGTGCTGTTTAGCTGAGACCCTGTGATCGAGTTATGACCACTCTGTGTGCGTGCACTGTAGCGGAGCTATGTTGGAGTTGGGATCCTGCGCTGTGAACGGCACTGAGATTGGGCTTGCTTGGTAGAGGCCAGCTGAGTTTCTAGAGGTGAAGCTGGTGGTGGGCGAAGCTCGGATTTAGGGTTCGTGAGCTTTCAGCCGAGCAGAGGATTCTTCTTGGCAGTAGGTTTTGCTGTGTGCCACCTCGACTCCATTCCGTGGTTGGTTTAGCGCCCCAGGTAGGTTGGATTTCTACCAAAGCTGTCGAGCTTCCTTTTACGTCTACTTATTAGATACCCAGCATGCTAGATTTAGCATTATGATCATTTGGTAAAATATAGTAGTTGCCTAAAAATTATAAAATATTATATTTGGACCCCTGGACATTTTTGGTATAAAATAGGAAATGACACTATAAAAATAATGAAATCAGTTTTTCACCTGCATTTGGACACTCGAAAAATTATTTGTACCGTGCCTATACATGTTTACTTTATTGTATTTTTCTTGCCCTAGGTAGAGGGTTGTGATTGGTCATATTAGTGTAGGCTACATTTATGCTCGTGTTTGGGGGCCGAGTGAATTTTTGTAGCAGTGGATAGGTTGAATTCTAGTGTCAGGAGTCGTTCGAGTTGACGGTGGTCTTGGGCCATTGAGTGTTTTCTGGCCTATGCAGCGAGCATGTTTAGTGTTGTGAGTTTGTCGATCTAGTTGATCGTGAATTTGGACTATAGCCTGCATGAGCCATATTGAGCTCGACTGAAATGCACAACTTTTCCTCGATGGGGTCGCTACCATGGAGTGCGGCTCTGGAGCTGGGCCGTTTTTCTGCGTGACGTCAATGCAGCCCGATTGAGCGCCCTACGTAATTCCAGTCCCTCCGTGGATGTAATGGTAGTAGATAGGCGCAGGTTTGACTAAACCCGATGTGGCACTCAGTGAGATTGGGTCGATCTTGAGTATCTTGAGAGTGAGTAGATGCATCTGGTTATTTTTCGATGGTTTCTTTGAGCATAGTAGTTAGAGGCATGATAGTTGTAGTTTCCTTTTCAGCTTTTTTCTTTCTGTTATTTAGCAATTGAGTTACTTATGTCTCTTGTAGACTTAGTGGGTAGATCATTGGTCTTGGTGACAATACCCACTGAGGACTACTTTCTTTATGTAGTTCTCACACCCACCGTTAGTGCCCCTTTTTGTAGATACATCTGCCTCCGTTCCTACACCAGCCGCATCTGCTGATCGAGGTAAGGGAGTCGCAAGCTAGATCCCTACCTGTGTACTTGGAGAGCTAGATGTACTCCTTTCTTCAAGTTTTGTGTTGTAGTCTTGTACAATCTGACTTGTATTTTGTTCTGTTGTGAGAGGCGGATTATGTATTATGGATGTACAGTGGACTTTCTTTTTACTACAGTAGTTTTATTTCCAGCTTTGATATTTTCTTGTAGGTTTGGCGCTTCGCCTGTGCGGGGGTGGGTTGTTGTGTCCCTCCGGAGTGGAACTTGTTTATTGGTCTTCGCGATCTAGTGGGTGCGCATAGGGCAAGTCTTTATGACCGGCCATGGTGATTGAGTATATTTGGACTATTCATATGTCCGGTTGATGTATAGTACCATTATTTGAGTTATGCATGACATTCAGATAGTTATCTAGATTAAAGTAGCAACATCCCTTGTATCACGATTCATGATATTTCATATGTATTATCTTACTAATGTAGTTGGTATTCCTTTTCGTCTACAGTAGTGGTATCTCTTGGATTGCTTGTTCGGACATTCTGTCACTTACTATCTTGCTACTATGGTTGGTTATAATCAATGCATTTATATATGATTCTTGTTTACAATAGCGGCAGTAGATTTATTCTATTTCATGTTCTTTACATACTGATTTTCATACTACTGTAGTTGATTACTCTATATCTGTAGTTATCTTCTTATCATACTCCTTTGTTGACCAGTGAATGCGGCTTGCTTTCGTCAAACCGGTTGCCCCCACTAGGAAACATATTTATATGTTTCTCACCCCACTGTTTTTATAGGTGTTGCTAACAGTGCGGGTCGGGACGCGGTATGAGGACATGGTAGATAGCGCATAACTAGCTCATGTTGTGGATCTAATGCAGTTGTTGTAGTTATTGTTTGGACAATTGCCCTGTTTAGGTTGTTTGTGGTTGTATTGTCTGTGCTCCTACGTCGTGCATGTACATGGGAGACTCTCTCCACATGGACAAAGAAAACTCCGTGCATGTGGCGGATTTGTGCACGTCCCGAAAAGGATTTCAAAAAAAAAATAAAAAATTATACACTTTTCCGCAAACTCTGTTTTCAAAATGAAAGAATTTTTTCAAAAATGCTTTCCAAAAAGGCCCGGGGCGTGACAAAACGGCCACAAGGTTATGAGCAAGCTTTTTTTTTTAGGGACAGGCAGCATGCTGCCGTTTCATTCATTGCAATGATGAATTTAGCTACAAGAGTCGAGGCAACCAGGCCTCGGAAAAAAAAAAAAAAAACTTAAGGACAGGACACAGACCAGGACACTGACAGGTCACGTGCTACGAAGCACAGATAACCCGGATTGCGAGAGACCGACTCAAACCGCCTGCTATTCCGCTCCAAACAGACGGACCACCAAGCTGCCACAATAGAGATGAGGTCCCCCTGCCCTCGGGAGCTCCAACTGTTCGCGCACGCATCCCATAGCACGTTAACTGAGATGCAACTACGGGCAGACACGTAGTTGGGAAGCAGGCAATCCAGCAAATAGCGCACAACCTCGCAAGAAGCGAAAAGGTGGTCAGCGGTTTCCACAGAGCACGAACAGAAGGAGCAGTTGCTAGCCCCGAACCACCCCCATTTTAGCAGTCTATCCATAGTTAGCACCCTAAGTTTAAGCACCAGCTAGATGAAAATTTTGACTTTCAAAGAAATTTTGATAGCCCAAAGTTTCTGAAAGCCTCTTTCGCGCACGCCAGAATCCTACAGGAAGCAGTACATAGATTTCACCGAGAAGGTTTCAGAATTTGACCATCTCCATTTGAAAGTGTCCCTTCTATTCGAAAGTTGGACGCCTGAAAGGGTGCCGGTTAAGCTCTGGAGCAACACTCTGTCCTGCGCGGAGCTAGATGCGAAACCTGCCAGGGTCATTCTCCTCCTCCAGCCATTGCGACCAAAGCAATCAAAAACCCGACAGGCTTTGTTGTGGATTGCCCCGTAAATACGAGGGAAAAGGCAGCGAAGGGAGGTGTTCCCTAGCCAGATGTCTGACCAAAAGTTCGTCCAACGACCGTCGCCAACCGATCGAGAGGTGCTGCAGATAAACAGGTCTTTCGTTCCTAAAACACTTCTCCACCACTGTGAGAACGGTTTAAAGGAGTTCCCTTCACTCAGTGGTCGACGTCGGGTGTAGTACAGCCTTTGAAGCAGGTGGCCCCAGGCGGTCGATTCAGACGTGAAGTAGCGCCACTACCACTTCACCAGCAGGGCGTTGTTCAGGTTTTCCAGCTCTAAGACCCCTAACCCGCCATCTCTCTTCGCCCTGCAAACCATCTTCCAATTAACTAGACAAAGGCCCCCAGTAATATTACTTGAGCCACGCCAGAAGAACGCCCTCCGCAGCGAGTCAATGCGGCGTAGGACCCATTTGGGTGCTTTAAACACGAAGAAGTAGAGAGGAATGTTTGACAGCACTGAGTTAACTAGGGTGAGTCTCCCTCCCTGGGAGAGGAGTTTGGCCTGCCAACCTTCGATCATGTTTTCAATCTTGCTGATGATACATCTCCAGTCCTCCTTCCGGATTCGCCCCCTAGACAGAGGAAGCCCTAGGTACTTGGTCGGCAGAGAACCCAGTTTACACTCCATGAACTCGGCAAGCCTCTTCCCTTTGTTTCCATTGCTACCTAGAAAGAACAGCTCGAACTTACTTCTGTTAATCTTTAAGCCGGACGCCCATTCAAAGATCTGCCAGATGAACCGCAGGTTTCGTAGTTGGCGTTTCTTGGCCTCACAGAAGAAGAAGGTGTCATCCGCATACTGGATGATGGCGATTTTAGCATCTTCGGTTGGCCCCACACCTCTCAGCATATTGTTTCTGATTGCTCTCTCCATCATTCTAGCAAGACCTTCGGCTACAATCAAGAAGAGAAAAGGGGAGAGTGGGTCCCCCCATCGAAGGCCCCGCTTAAGTTTGATCCATTTCGAGGGCACCCCGTTAACCAAAGTCGCTATCTTTCCATTGGAGATGCATTGGTCAATCCAATTGCACCATTTTTGGTTAGCCCCTAGCCAAATCAGTAGACTTCTAAGATAGTTCCAGTCCACTTTATCAAAAGCTTTCTCGAAGTCCGCCTTAATGCCGACGCTCTCTGTTTGCACTTTCGAACCCCAGCTGATAATCTCGCTAGCAGTGACAAAAGAGTCCAGAATTAAACGACCTTTGAGGAAGGCCGTCTGCGAAGGTGATATAATATTTTGCATCACCTCTTCCAGTCTATTCGCCAACACTTTTGAGATAATCTTTTGAACGCAATTGAGTAGACAGATCGGTCGGTAATCGTTTGCTGATTTAGCTCCTTTTTTAGGAATAAGGCAGATGTAAGAGTAATCTATTGGGCCAGTGTTCAGGGTGCCGTCAAACAGGTCTTCGAAAATTTTCATAAGGTCCGTTGTAATCACATCCCAGAACTTTTGGAAGAACCGCATACTGAAGCCATCAGGACCCGGGGCTTTATCCCCATTCATCTGGAAAATGGCCTTTTTAATCTCTTCCTCGGAGAACGGCACCGTAAGATGCTCCGCGCTTAAGAATCCTCCGTCACCGAAGAGGTCGCTCCAGTCCCCTCGCGATGCGGAGCGGGTGCCGCCAAGGGCGAATCTTTCCTTGAACTTACAGTAAAAGTAGTCGCTTTTGTCCTTCTCCCTCTCCAACCTACGCCCGTCATCTTCTATCACCCCGATATGGTTAGCTCTTGCTCTCCCATTGGCCATGGCGTGGAAGAATATGGTGTTGCCGTCTCCTTCCTTGAGCCAATGCTATTTAGCTCTCGCTTGCCAAAGCAACTCCTCGTCGGCGATGATATTTTTAAGATCCGATTTAAGCAGATTCCGGGTCTGTAACTGACTGGCGGTCAGGCTAATCCGCTCTTCTAATAAGTCCAGCTTGTGGATCTCCTCTATTGTTGTCCGCTTAGAGTTCCTGATGTTGTAGAAATTGGAGGTACACCATTCTTTGATCCTCTTGCGGCAGTGACGTAGTTTGGCGGCAAAGGAAAGGACACCTCCAGTCGTGATCGCCAGCTCATTCCACCAGACAGGCACTAGTAGGTTGAAATCATTCCGGGTAAGCCACACCTTCTCAAGTCTGAAAATCCGGTTGCACTGTTTAGACAGGGTCTTTAGCAGGAGTGGTGAGTGGTCCGACGTGATACGCGGTAACGCCGTGACATTAGATACGGGGAGGATAGAGTCCCACTCCGTCGAGATAAGGAAACGATCGAGCTTGGCTAGGGAGGGGATGCGTTGAAGATTCGACCAGGTGAACTATTGGTTGCCAATAGGGAGGTCTATCAGTTCCAGCGAATTGATAAGGTTAGAAAACATTCTCATAAGTTTGCAACTCCAATTCCTGCCCCTACGCTCATCTGGTTTCGTGTGAGGTTGAAGTCCCCGCACAACAGCCACGGGCCGTTACAGAGGGCTTTGAGAGCCCCAAGTTCCGTACAGAAGGCCGCCTTTCGGTCCCACCCTGGCGGACCGTAGACATTGGTAAGAAAGAAGGAGAAACCACTGGCATGATGCACAAGGCGAAGCGTGAGGGAGAAGACCCGCACTAGGACCTCGGAGCAGGAGAAGTTGTCAGAGTTCCAGCAAGTTACAATACCCCTGGAGGCGCCATTAGCACTGATACACTGGCATTTATTGAATAGGCGACTGGCGAAGGAGTTGAGGAAAGAGCGGGAGACTGAGCACACCTTCGTTTCTTGAAAACATAAGATAGAATCCCTAAACCTAGATACAACCGACTTGACTACTGCCCGCTTGGCGCGGTCATTGAGACCCCGGACATTCCAACAACAGACTTGTAACATAAAGACAAAAGAAACACCGAGGTGACCCTCAAGGACACTAGGCAAGATGACCCACAGTCATCCCGAAGTCCGCAAAGTTAGTTGCTTCCTCTACGGTCAGCCTGATTCCCAATTTTGCGCCTTTTGCGATGAGCTTCCTGAGGGCGGGAGGAGCAGGGGCGGTAGAAGAACTAAGAGCAATTCCCGCGCGCTTTCCTCTAACGACCTTCCCCGTCGAAACATCGCCCGCTCTTAGCACCGCTTTACGATCCATAGCGACCTCCAAGGCGTGAAAACCAGCGCGCCTCGCAAGTCTAGGACTCCTCCTCGTGCAAAGGGGAACGTGCCCAAACGGACCAACTGCCTTCGGCAGGGACCCCGACACTAGAGCTACCGCCGACCCGACAGATGGCAAGGGCAGGTTCTCCATCCCTGCCAAAAACGGGGAAGCAATGATGTAGTCGATGGCTAGAGAGACAGAAAATGGGGCCGCCGCGGAATCAGCAGCGGGGAGCGCACTCCCAGGGGGCAACCGCAAGAAAGGCAGAGCGTTGGACGGTGCAAGCCCCAGTTGGCCAGCCTCCAGCGGCAGCGACCACAGTGAAGCAGGCTCCACCGTTCCTGCTGCGGCTAGAAAATCCATGGAGCCACGGTTGTCGGAGAAAGAGAAGGCGAGCAAGTCAGCCGGCCCAGCACCAACCGTGGGGGCGAGGTCGGGCGTGATCGTCTCGGTGAAGGCGGCGAGGTCAGGCGTGGTCATCTCGGTGAAGGCGGCGAGGTCGGGAATGGGAGCCCTAAGCTCCAGAGAGACGGCCCGCCCAAAGGCAAGGGGCTGCCCCTCCAAAGATATCACTGCCCGGCCCAAACGAGGCCCCAGGAAAAGGCACAGCCCGGGAGAGAAAAGAGGGCCAGCAGGGAAAGTAGAGGGCCCAAACTCCACCCTGAACTAAAAGGGAAGAGCTGGAGCAAAAGACACCAACAGAGGGGCCAGGAGGTTGGGCCCAAGCACCCTGGTTGACTCGAGAAGAAGGTCCTGGGGCCCGGCCCTAGTCGCGAAAGTAGAGGGAGCCCGCGAGATGGTTGTGGGGACCGCACCAGCCTCGGACCCAGTGCAATCTAGGGCCAGCAGAGGAATGCGGTCCAAGTGCAACGACGCCCGGTCCGATGGGCCTTCGAGCGTCGAGCCAAGCATCGCCACAGCCTGGCGCCCAACGCAAGACAGGTCCCTCTTCAAACCCCGCAGTCCCAAGGCAGCGGTGCCAAGGCACGCAACCCACAACTTCCCCGATCCAGTAAGCCGATTTGAAAGCTCACCAGTAAGGTGCAACGGGCAGAACCCGAGGTGCGCGCCCAGCGGAGAAGCCCTGACGTTCGCCGAACGGGCGTCGCACGCAACCCTAGGGGGGCCCGCGGGGAACACAGAGCGGAGGAGACCAGCCGACGGTTGTTCGGCCACGCCGGGGTTCACCATCTCCGTCGGGCAGACGCCGTAAGGCCGCACCACTTGCCTAAGGCCACCCCGGTCTCGCCGTCTGTCACGCATTTCAGACGAGTTCCAAGAAGTGCTGTCACCCGATCTGTTTCCCTCCCTTGAGTCCACGCCACCACCAACTTCGCCAGGGACAGGGTATCTCCGAGCGAGGTTCATCCCCTGGGGATCGGATTGGTCCCCCCCTTCGTTAGCGTCACCACCGACGAAGGGGATCCCCCGGTCCTCACCACCAAAGGGAGCCGTGCTTTCAATGCTCACCAAGACAGAGATGATCATGTCGCCCATCGAGATGGACAGATGCTCCGGGATGTCAGCGAGGTCGTCGACCGCGATCAAGCATCTGAAGCCGATGAGATCCGCCAAGTTGACGCAGTTGGGATCAGCGCGAAGGAAGCGCCCGAAGCCGTGGACGATGGTGCTCACACAGGACTCTGACCAGCATTCAAAGAGGAGGCTGTTGATCTTGATCCAAGCTTTGTACCTTAATCTTGAAAGGCTAGCGTGCCGGTAGGGCTCCCACGTGAAGCAGTGCAATCTACAGTGCGAGAGTCGGATGAGCGAGTTGCGGATGAGATCCTCCGGTCGGACCCATTCAGGGAGGAGAATGACGTAGTCCCGCTCACGATATTTCGCCAACAAGAAGTCAGTTGAGAATCCTCCGAACCTAGCCGCAAGGTCGAAGGCGATGGTCTCCTGGGGAAAGTGTCCCAGATTGGACCTACCAATGACATCAGTCAGCACCGCAGATTGTCGCTGCAGTTGTCGTTTGCGGAAGTCTTCAGAGAGAGGAATAAAGACCTTCATCAAATGGGGTCTGAAGTCGCCATCTCTATGCATCTTCGAAGGCGAAGGGATACCCCGGAGCTGGCACTGGCGCGCCTGATGACCGGTGCGTAGGCACACCACGCAGCGCAGCGGGTCTCTGCAGTTGCGGATCCGGTGGTCGCTAGCAAGGCACCTGAAACACCTATTCTTGAGATCAAGTTTGGCGGCGGTGCAACGAGCCCGTTGAGCAGGATGCTTCTTATGAGAGAGCCCCCTGATTAGGGCCTCTTTATAAGATGGAGGCCCCACGCAAGCACCACTCCCCTTCCCTTCACTCCCAGAGTGATGGGGAAGTGACCCCTCCCCAATCAGTCTGCTGGAGCAAAGCGAGGACCCGTGATTGTCCGCCCAGGTGACCCTACGCGCGCTTTTAGCAGAATCCGAGGGCAAAGGCGGATCGTTGTGAAAAGGCCTCTCAAGCTCGATACCCACCCCCTGAGTAATCTCTTTCAACTTAAGGAATATTGCCAGTAAATCACTATCCAAGACCGGGGTAGAGGAAGAGCATCTTCCCTTCCAAGCTCTTGTTCTAGCAGAGGAGGTAGACGAATCATGGCTGTCCGATTGACAGCGCAGGGGTACCCTTCCACGCCTTGTAGGTTGCTGTCGATGAGATGCCTCAGCGGCGCGAGGCGGCTGGCCCAGGAATCCTCCTCTTTCTCTCTCTCTCTCTCTCTCTCTCTCTCTCTCTCTCTCTCTCATCTCTCCCTCAATTTATCATTTAACCCCAATAGAATTCCTACCACTTAGTAGTAGGCGTTTAGGGTTGGTGGCCTACTTCTCATCCTCCTCGTTCTCCTCCTCCCTGCCTCCTCATTAAGCTCGGCTTCGGCTGTCGATGGAGCAAAGAATCACACCGGAGCGCTCCACCCGGTTATGAGCAAGCTTAAATGCTAACTTTCAGTGGACAATGCAAGGCGAACCGTACCAATCGAAGTAAAGGGTGATTAGGTTGGATGGGTCGAGTATATGTGTAGTGAACTGAACTTCTACAAATAGTGAGGTTCTAGTGAAAGGTGGGTTGGAGGACTTTCCCTATGATCTAGGCAAAGTTTCAAGCTTGTCGGAGCATTTTCAACGCAGATCTGGAGCGAAAACGAAATTAAGAAATATTAGACTTTGACCAATTGATTAAAGAAACAGTCAAGAGACAACTGCGGATAAGTCCAAATTAGGTTCCGAGGATTTTAGAACGATTAGAAGAGGGCTGGAGCTCCGTGGAGCGAAAATAGGAATTTTTTATAAATGCGTTTTTAGGGTCTTGGAGGCTCAGGGATCGGACCTTGAAGGGAGAGACCGGATCCTAGCTTGAGAAGGCCGGACCCTGTAGAGAAGATCGGACTGTCCCTGCAAAACCCTAAAAGCAAAGGTTTAGGGACCGGTCCGTGGAAGGGCGGACCGATCCGTCAGCACGAAAGTTTTAGGATGGGGTTCGGGGACCAGTCCGTGGATTCGAGGACCAGTCCGTCAGCAGGGGAAATGCTTGGGCATTTTCATAATTTCAAGTGGTGGGGGCTCTTTAATAGGTGACCTTCTCCTTTTCCCTGTAAACTCTACACACCCGACACATACACCGAGAGAAAGAGAGAGAGGAGCTCATTTCCCTCTCCCTCACATCCTCTCTCACTCTCTCTCATGGAGCCCCGCCAAGATGGAGATCGGGTCTAAGAGTCGCGTAGGAGCAACGGATCAAGCCCTAGCGCGCGTAGAAGCTCGAAGAGCTCACGGCTCGAGGTAAGGGCTTTGATTTTTGAGTTAGGTTCTTGTTAAATCCCTTTAAATTGAGATCCTAGTGATTCCTAAGTGTTTCTAACCTACATTAATCGAAGAAACACCGAGTATTTCTGATGTTCTTGAAGAAATGGGATTCTAGGGTTAGATATGGGGCATTTGAGTGTTTGGAGGTTTAGATCTAAATTGATCGTACTATTCTCTAATTGAATGTTAGAAAGAAGCCCCAGGCTACTTTGATTTGGAAACGACAAAGGCTACGGCAGTCAATTTAGGGAAACAGCCTAAAATAGGCGTTTTCATTCGTTAGTCACAGAAGAGTACCGACAAAAACCTAATTGCAAGTGTCTACAAGCAATTGGGGGCGAAACGAGGTGGGTTGTGATGATATCGGGTTAATCGGGTGGGTGACAGTAAAGGAGGATCCACCCGTTAACAGGATCAAGGATCGGGCCGAGAGTCCACACCGAGGGCCCATGTTCTGACCAGATTAGGCCTAAGACAACCTATTTACTATTTTGCTTATTTACAGTTTTGCGGTGTAATCCTTTACTATTCACAAATTACAAATTAGTACAAAATTAGGGGAGTATAAGAAGTATTGTAACCAAAGTGAAAGGTAAGTAATAGAACAGTGTCTTCTTCCCCAATCCTCTTCTTCTCTTTATCTCCTACCTCTACTCTTCTCCCCCCGCTCTTTCCTTTATCTTCTCTATACCGAATTCTTCCACCTTCACTCAATTCTGATCCCCATCATCCTTGCCGCCATCCTCGTCTCAGAAAAATCTCATCCTCTTCTCAGAAAATTCTCATCCTCGACAGGTTGCGGCAAGTCCGGATATAACACCAAAAGTAAGATCTTTCACAATAATTGTAGCATACTGAGAATTCACTTAAAATGCGATATCTTGTAGTCAGTGTTAGCATACCGGCCTTTTGGATGGTCCAATATCAATGGGCTTTACCTGAGAGCCCGTGCTTTGCTTACCACATGTGATGTTTAGTCCCACATTAAAAACTCATCACATATGGTAGCATCTTATCTACTCTATTATTTTCAAATGAGTTACTTGAGAAAAGGTGGGAGTAAGGCCATCCCCAAAACACGCATGCGCGCACAACACGAGAACGAGTCGAGCCGCACGGGGCCAGGCCGACAGCGGCGCGCACGGTCTTCGTTCGGTTCACCTTTTATTTTCTTTTTATTATTTTGTTGATTTAACCTTGTCTTGGGAAGGCTCTACGGGCTACCCAAGAGCCTCACCTTGGTAAGGTCCAACGGCTAACCCGAGAATGTATCGTTGGACCCTACCTGCCTTTGGGCTGCACGAGGCACTTTACTCTTTTATCTATATATGAAGGGTAGAGGGGGTGAAAGAGGATAAGTCATATATACTACTACTCTACTCTTCTTCTTCTACAGTCTACATTGAGGTTTAACTTGAGATTTGAATCTTTTCGAGTTTTGCTGGATCTTTAAAAGCCGAAGTGGTTCATTCTGCACCATCCTAGAATCGTGCCGATAGAGTGGACAGTAATCATTGTATCGCTAGAAATAATTGCCGAAGCCTACACGTGCGAGGGGCAATCATGCATCTAGAACAGTAATTCGCCCGTCTCGACTTGTGTTTCGTTAAATCTTGCATACGATTTTAGAAAATCGTTCTTAAAATATTTTCGAATTAAATTATTTATTAGTTATATCAAACTAAAAGAAAATAGATAGATTAATTTATCCAACAGTCAGACTAAGAAGAATGAACCTGGATGATGCCTCCAATCTGCTGCTCCCGGATGGACGCAAAGTTCTGAAGGGTCAGCCTGTGCTCCTTGAGCACATCGACAAGCTGCGCAACCCGTATCCCGGCCTGCACCGTGACCCTCTTGGCCTCGCGGTCGACGCCAATCACCTTATCCATGAGGGCGAGGTTGACCATCCCAGCCCGCGACAGCCCGATCCCATTGGGTGAGAGGCCCGAGCCGAGGGGCCGGATCTTGCGGCGGCTGGCGTGGGCGTCGCGGACGGCGGCCTCGAGCTCGGGGAGGGACTCGGGCTGGAGAAGGAAGCGGGTGTGGACCTCGTGGGTGCCGCTCCAGTTGGAGACGGTGTGGAGATCGTCGGGGAGCGGGGCGTAGCGGAAGATCTGCGCCTTCTTGTGCTTGGCGTCCGAGGGGAAGGGGAAGGAGTAGTAGGTTGCGGCGCCGCAGCCAAGAAGGAGGACGAAGTAGCCCGCGTACTTGCGGAGCTCGGCGTCGGATGGGACGGAGGAGGAGAAGGGACGGAGGAGGAGGTGGGGGGTTTTAAGGTTTAGGGTTTGGGAGGGGCGGAGGAGGAGGGGGGAGGAGGAGGACGAGCGGAGGAGTCGGGAGAAGAGAGGGCGCATTTTTGAATCTTTGGTAAGGCTATCGGTGTTTGTCGTGTTATATTTTTTTATGGGGGTTGCGTGATCTGTTGCGGGTTTGGTGGGCAGAGGAGGGGATTTTTTAAAAATAACCCTCCCAAAATCTCTATTTTGCAAAATAACCCTATGAAAAAAAATTTGTAAAACTAATCCTCCTTTTGCCACCTCGGCGCCACGTAGGGCAGCCAGCGTGAAGGCGCTGAAGCGGTCAGCGCCTTCACAATATTCCTATGAAGACGCTGAACCCCTCAGCGCCTTCATGTCTTGTGTTAAAGGCGCTGAAGGGTTCAGCGCCTTCACAAGAAAACATGTGAAGGCGCTGATCATTTCAGCGCCTTCATGATATATGCTGAAGGCGCTGGTTCATTCAGCGCCTTCAACATATACTATAACCGCGTCGAGGACTTAGTCATTTTTCGGCGAAAAATGGCTAAGTCCTCAGTGTAAGCCAAATATGGCTAGAGGCGCTGAACCAGTCAGCGTCTTTAGTGTTCTGCACTTAAGACGCTGAGTGGCTCAGCGCCTTTAGTGATTTACACTGAAGGCGCTGAACCTCTCAGCGCCTTTAGTGCAAAACACTAAAAGCGCTGAGCCGCTCAGCGCCTTTAGTGCAAAACACTGAAGGCGCTGAGCCGCGCGCCTTTAGTGCAAAACACTGAAGGCGCTGACTGGCTCAGCGCCTTTAACTGCACCCACAAACAATACTTAATATCACCTTAAAAAAATCCCAAATTTGTACAAGATGTTCAAACATTGACAAATAACATTGAAGAAGTAAAAACTACATTCACAAACAGCAATTGATCACCAACAATCATTTCATAGCATCAAAAAATAAAATTTACAAAAATTGAGGCTTCAGTAACATCAAAAAAAAATTTACAAAAATTGAGCTCAAAAGCTCAATTTTGAGCACGTCCTCGACCTCGACGTCCTCGCCCACGCCCACGTCCACGCCCTCGCCCTCGCCCTCGCCCACGTGGAACAGCAAGGTCGATGATAGGTATATCATCGAGAAGCTCGACTGCTGCCGACTGATCGAGCTCCTCGATGATACCACCCTCATCCTGTGACGCTATATGCTCGATCTCCTGTGGCGATGATGACCTTGGACGACGGCGTGAATATGTCGATGAAAATGATGTCCGTGAGACTGGCGGCGGGAGCGATGCTGACGTCGAAGGAAATGTCATCGGTGCCTGAATGGTAGGAGATGGAGATCGTGGCACCTGAAAGAGTGTAAATAGTTTGTTAATATGAATTTGAAATCTTAATTTGAATTCTATGCTAAATGGTACCTGATGACTCGAGGTAGCTCCCTCATACGACGGTCGGCCTGACGCTCTGACAGTAGGTTCAGATGGTACATGCTGTAGTACCATCTGAATATCTTCGTTCATTTCGCTCAAATGCCATATGCGTACTCAGCCGACGGTCGGGTCCTGCAATAACTGGTCGACAATGGTATGAACATGTCGTAGTGTGCCGGCCTGCATTGTAAATTAGAAATTAATTTAAAATTTATATGAGGAAAGTTGAATATAGTAAATTTATATATATAAATTTTAATACCAGTGATCTCTCGATATGTCCACGAGGGTGGAAAGTCAGCGGAGGACGCTGTACTGGATGAGATATCCATCGTCGTGTAATGCTCCAGTACCACTCCAGGTATATGGTTGCCGCTTGCAGTGGGTCCTCACCAGCAGCCGGGGCTTGATCAAAAATGTGATCAAGCCTCTCGGACCACCTCTCAATGTGGGCAGCATGAAATGCTATCCAGTCCTCCTCCGCACGCCCACGTACTGTGATGCGTGGGATGGACTCCACATTGACAGGTATATGCTGCAGAAGACCGAACTGCCGCATGACTCGGTCTGGCACGTGCATCTCCACGATATGAAAGCATATCAGGACTGTCCGTGCACGCCAGACCGGTGAGCCATGCACACAGAAATCAGGTAATGTCTCTATAACCTGATCTGTGTAGGGCATCCATATAACCTGTTAATCGACAAAATGATTAGTGTTGAATAAAACATCTACATACTTAAAGTATTTAATAAAATCTACAAACCTGCGCCTCTCGCTGCTGATCCAGCTCGTCTCTGTAGAACCCAATGTCACACGTCTTGACATTGGTTCCGTAACGCAGCCCTCCAGTGTTGCCCCATCTAGATTATAAAAAACATATATTAGTTGCATTTATAATTGAAATACAAAAATCTACTTTATGCAAAAAAATATCTTACCGGCAACCCAGGGGTCGATCGACTATCTCGGGCTGATCTAGGATGCGCGTAGGTCGGCCGATGTGAAGATGGTCCCAAGCCCAGATCTGTAAATTCACGCCAACAGGTTAAATTAATTAAACAAATATATATTACCAATATAAAGATAAATCTGAAATCCAGAAATCAGATTTATACCTGCAATAGGGTAGCAAAACAACAGCATTCGGCCTTCCCGTTCATCGCGGCATCAGCTAGTGCCCGATATAGATACGCCAGTGTCGCAGCGCCCCACGCATAAGCGCCGCAGATATCAAAGTCAGCTAAAAGTGGGAGCCACTTTAGATGAACTTTGTATCCGCTGGGGTTTGGCATCATACTACCGCCGATCTGATATAGCATATAAGCGCGGGCGGTAGCTGCGACTAATCCGGCGGGGGCATCCAGAGGTATATCATGAAAATTTAGATATAACCAATCTAGTGATACCTCAGGTCTCTTGAGTACCTCAGGTGCCGCCCCCAATAACTCCATGCACAGAGCAGGCCAGTCGTGGAGGGTGGAACCAGAGACCGGTGCACCATGCACACGGAGACCCGAGATGACCGCCACATCCTGGAGTGTGACGGTCATCTCACCGTGGCGGAAATGGAAGGTCTGGGTCTCCGGTCTCCACCTCTCGGCAAGAGCGCCCAGTAGAGCTTGATCCAGTACCAACCGTCGCAGTCGGGATAACCCGTAGAATCCCGACTGGCGAAGCAGGTCGAGTACCCCTGGATGATCAAGCTCCCACTGGTTCATCTTGCGGCCGTGCTCTGCGAACGGGACGGGACGATAATCCTGTAATGCAAAAAAAAAATATAGTTAGCTCTTACATATAAAATATAGTCAGCTTATTTATAATATTTGAAAAAATAAAAAATTATATCTCTTACCTCAGTCGTGATAAAGGCTGACCTATGGCGATGCTGGTCCACCAGTACAGACCCATCAACTGGCCCCGCGTCCTCGTGATCTGCCATCTGCAATTAGCAATCTACATATTAGTAACATGATTGATAGAAATAATTAAATATTAAGACAAGATAAATATAATTGTGTAAATCATACGCCGGCGTCCTCGTTGCGCTATTTCTGTATTCTGTGGACAAGTGCTCCTATAATGGCCTGCCTGCTTACAAATGGAGCATTTCCCTCGTCGGCCACCCCCCTCGTCCATTACATTACGAATACGTGTAGATCGTGGACGACCTTTCTTCCTTCGTAAAGGGGGCGGTACAATCGGTGGACCTTGGGGTCGTGGCCAGTGCCGTCTATCAGGAACAGGATGAAATTGTGGTGCGTACGTCGCACGATAGCAGTCTGTACTATACCAGTGTGAAGTAAAATTCTCGTATGGTAATCTCATATGTGATGTACTACAAACTGCTAAGACATGCGAGCAAGGTATTCCTGTTAGATATAATTCACAACATGAGCATTCGACATTTGAACCATTGACGATCACTTTGTAGTCGAAATCTCCAGTTTGAACTTCAAATTCGGTGAGTCCAAATCTTACAATATTATGTGCCCGCGCCGTATCTAAATTTTCAGTAATCTGATTTTTTACTTTAGTGACAAAAGCGTCAGTCGAATGTTCACCGTCCTCACGGCGCTTGCAGAAATAGGTATTAAGCTTATAAAAAGTAGACGCAACAAAAGCTGTGATAGGCAAACCACGAGTGTCCTTAAGAACCCCATTTAAGGATTCAGAAAGATTTGTAGTCAACATTCCAAACCGTCTGCCTCCATCAAATGCTCTTGCCCAGTACTCTTTATATCTGTCTAGATTATGGACCCACTCCCATGCATCGTTATCCAACACCTTTAATTCTTCCTTCAGCTGATTATATTCCGTCGGTGTTGCAGCCTTTCCGATATCCCAGAATTTATTTAACAATATGTCGGTCTTGAAGCGCTTTTTCATGTTTGCTTTCATATGTCGAAGACACCAACGATGCGCGTGCCCTCGTGCTGGACGATAGATATCAGCAACTATTTCCTTCAATCCAGGAAATCGATCAGATATTAAACAAATCTCTCTATCACGGGTAACATAGCGACGCAAGTTATGCAAAAACCATTGCCAACTCCCGGCATTCTCTCCCTCACAAATTGCAAATGCCAAAGGATATAATCCATCATTTGCATCTACAGCCGTCGCTATCAAAGCATGACCTTCGTATTTGCCGTATAAATGTGTGGCATCAATACTAACCAACGGCCGACAATGTGCGAATCCATGGATCGAAGGTCCAAATGACCAAAAAACACGATGAAAGGTAAAAATGCCATCTTGCGGCCACCTATGATCCAGATGCCATTGAGTACCAGGATTATAATTCTTTACCATTGAAAGGTAACGAGGTAAGTCAGTGTACGATTGCTCCCAGCTCCCGTAAATAATTTGTAATGCTTTAATCTTTGATTGCCAAGCCTTCCAATATGTTATGTCAGTATGGAACTCTGCTTGCACCATATCTCGAATTTCTTTTGGCCTTAAATTAAGTCTAACTTTTAACACCGGAAGGATCAATTGACATATAAGGGTGGAATTACAGTTACGGTTCGCCGCATTCAGTATTGGAATTACACATGTGTGTGGACCAGCATATGTTTTTACCCTAAAATATGTCGTATTTTTGGGTACTGAAGCATGTAATCTCCAAGAACATTCCTCTACTAAGCATTTGACAGTGTACGTCGTTTTTGTAGATTTCAATACTTTCATTTGTACATTATGCTGAATATGCCACCGGTCTAGTGCATCCAATAAAGATGGCTTATCTTGAAAGACACGTCCAGCCCAACTCTCGTCGATGCTAGGTCGACCAGTATTGATTTGTCGAATATTAAGATCTGTATGATCTACAGCATACTGATTAATCCAATTAGTATCGGAAATAAAACGATCCGGATGATCAATAAATTCATTTTCCTCGTCAGGATTGTCTACGTAATCATTGCTGATTTGTGGGTTGTCCACTTGAGTGTAAATTGCATTTGCAAGATCATTTAACCCTCCATCATGATTTTCATCTATATCTGGAAATGGAACATCCGTTCGTCATCCTCACTACTATTCTGATCATCATGGATTGGTGAATCCTCATGATTAATATCACTATCACCACCCCTGTCAACATTATCACCTCCTTCCTCAACATTCGTATCAAATTCATTAATAGCAGGTGGATTCCAATGTTCATAGGAATTAGATAACCTGCAAATTTGGTAAACCTTAAATTCCAACATTGCCATTAATTTAAAACTTAACATTTAATTTATATTTGTACTTACCCCCAATCAGAAGGTTCTAGTTGTAAATGAGACATCCTTGGTTCAATACGGGAGGTCGTGCATTGTTCGCGTGATGTCGTGGCATGCGTGCGGTGTCCGCGTGAGGTCGTGGCTTGCGTGTGTCCGCGTGAGGTCGTGGCTTGCGTGTGTCCGCGTGAGGTCGTGGCTTGCGTGTGTGTGGTCGTAGGTGCCACACATGTGGTCGTTGGTGGCACACTACTAAACGAGCAAGGTACAACACTCTCAATTGGGTCATACTCACTTTCTCTGCAATGTATATAATATTTAAGTCCATTTAAATAATATGCTAAATGACAAAATTATTAGGTTGTTGTTCTAACCTTGTCATTCTGACACCACCTTCGTGTGGAATATGTTGATCACTCATTACATTGGCAGAAGGACCCAAATCAATATAATTGTGGAGCATTTGGGTGTAATAACCTTGCGGTTCAAAATTATACGACGGTTGTAACTCTTTCTCAATGTATACCGTCACAACACCATGATGTTGACATAATCCTATCATTCCCTCCAATGATTCATCATCTAGTACTTCGTGAGCTAAAAATCCACCACCGATCGTGGGACAACCAATAGTAAATTTTAGACGAAATTGTTCGCTTGTACAATTTACTAAACGATACATTCTCGTCTCAAACCTACTATATGTACAATCAGAAGGTATCGCGATTAGCTTTTTTTGACCGCCGATATATCGTGGACCATTCCCATCGATAACTAACTGTCCATCCCAATGAACACTTATGGGCATGCGACGATTAGCCATTTCAACTACAAAACAAAATTTAAACACTTCAAAAAACTACTTTTAACTTTACAGTCGGAGACCGACAGTGAAACCTCTCACTTTTAGCGATCTCACAGCGACGGGATCGCTCACTGTGACGGTGAAGCTCTCACTGTGAGAGATCACTCTGTCACAGTCAAGCTCTCTCATTGTGAGAGAGTGATCTTCAGTCTTTCACACGGTGAGAGAGTGATCTTCACTCCCTCACAATGAGTGAAGCTCTCAAATAACAGTGAGAGACTCTTACAGTGAAGCTCTCACAGTGAGAGAGCTTCACTGTGATGTAAAGGATGTGCTTCTAGCCCTAAAATAAACAAAATGGCATCTGCCAAAAATAACAGGATGCGCTTCACTAGGATTTGAAACTAAACTTTATTGTGAGAGCTCTCACAGTGAAGCTTTATTGTGAAAGCTCTCACAATGAGAAACTTTATTGCCAAAAATTACAGTATTATTTAACTAAACTTTGTAGCAAAATTAGCTTCTTAGCAAAATTAGCTTCTTGGCAAAATTAGCAAAACTTTGTAACTAAAATTTGAAGCAAAAATTTTAGCTTCTTGCTAAAATTAGCTTCTTGCCGATTTTAGCTTCTTGCTAAATTTTAGCTTCTTGCTAAAAATTTGTAACTAAAATTTGAAGCAAAAAACTTTGTAACTAAAATTAGCTTCTTGCCGATCAAGCTCACGCTCTCTCACAGTGAGAGATCATGCTTCACTGTGAGAGCTTCACTGTGATCTCTCACAGTGAAGCGAGATCACTGTGAGAGAGTGATCTCTCAGTGAGAGATCACTCTCTCACAGTGAGAGAGAGAAAGAGAGAGAGAGAGAAGAGAGAGGGAGGGACCTCACAGTGCTTCGCGAGAGAGCTTCGAGAGAGACGGCGAAGGCGAAAGCGACGGCGAGAGGAGATCGGCGATGCGACGGCGAGAGTAGATCGGCAATGCGGCGGGATTGAAGAAGATCGGCGGCAATCCGACGGCGGGATTGAAGAAGATCTCACTGTGCTCGGCGGGATTGAAGTAGATCGGCAATGCGACGAAGAAGATCGGCGGGATTGAAGTAGACGGCGAGAGGATCTCACTGTGCTCGGCGGGATTGAAGTAGATCGGCAATGCGACGAAGAAGATCGGCGGGATGAAGTAGCGGCGAGAGGATCTCACTGTGCTCGGCGGGATTGAAGGCGACGGCGATGAAGGCGACGGCGATGAAGGCGACGGCGATGAAGAGATGGCGATGAAGAGATGAAGAGAAGAGATGGAGAAGATGAAGACCAGAAATGAAGAGGAATAGCACGCGCGCGGCTTGATAACGCGTGAAGAAGGCGCTGAATCGGTCGGCGCCTTTAACGTTATAAGTTAAAGGCGCTGAATCGGTCAGCGCCTTTAACATTATAAGTTAAAGGCGCTGAACCATTCAGCGCCTTTAACATTATAAGTTAAAGGCGCTGAACAAATCAGCGCCTTTAACATTATAAGTTAAAGGCGCTGAATGGTTCAGCGCCTCTAACATGTATACAACCCAGCGCCTGTATATCTGAGGACTTAGCCAATTTCGCAAAAAAATTGGCCAAGTGCTGAGGTGCAGTGTGTAGCATTGAAGACGCTGAATGAATCAGCGTCTTCTCAAAATATATTGAAGACGCTGACTCATTCAGCGTCTCCGCAGGATTTTTAAGGAGACGCTGATTGATTCAGCGTCTTCAATGAGCGATACTGAAGACGCTGAACCATTCAGCGTCTTCAGGTCGTCAATCCGCCGTGGCGCCCACCTGGCAAAAGTAGGGTTAGTTTTGCAATATTAGTTTTTGCAGGGTTATTTTCCCAAATAGGAAAAATAGTAGGGTTATTTTTAAAAAAAACCCGGTGGAGGAGCTCTTCTGCGCCAAAAAGGATGAGAGATGCGGCTTGGGTGCTATGCACATCGATGTTAGATTTCATCAGCTAAATCTTTATTACCAGTGTAGAACCCACAGCCGGCAGGCAGCTAGTATTTAAAATAATTTAAATATATTATTATTAAAATGTATGATTTATAAATTTATAATTAAAAAATATAAAAAAAATATAGAGTATTCTAATGCATACTATAAAAAATAATTTTTTCTTCATAAATTTATAATTAAAAAATATAAAAAAAATATAGAGTATTCTAATGCATACTATAAAAATTAAATTTTTCTTCATTTTAGCTAGAAATATGAAATAAATAGAGTTCGAACTTCAGTTCGAATATCAATCATTAAACACTTTACCACTTGCGGTAAAAATAATTAATAAAAATCTTTTTTTTATTTATATTTTCATAACTTTCAGCATTTATAAAATTAAATTATATTAATAATTTTACTTAAAAAATTAATTAAATTTTTAATTTTGATAGTTATTTTATTAATAAATTTTTTTAACTAAAAAATTAAATTAGAATGACTTATTTCAAATTGAAGAATAGATGAAAGCATCATTATCTTATTAAATTGATGGGAAAAAGAGAAATTATTATATACATCTAGTGTATATTAATATTTTATATCACGTAATTTATATTAGATGACTAATGTTCAAAAATATCAAATTTTAATCAAATATATATAATTTACGAAGTTTAGTAATTAAAATTATATTTGATAAATTAATTTTAAAATCTCTAAAGAATTTTATACATATGGTGTATATATATAAATATACACTTTGTGTAAAGAATATCTATACAAATATTGATTTCCCGGTTCCTCGATGCATATGTGGTGTTTTCTCCTGCATTTTGCTGACGTGCCTTCTTTTAAAGGTTCGTTTTCTCCGAACCTATCACCGAGCCACGCTAGGCGTTTTTCTTACTCACGTGCCTTTTTTTAAAGGTTCGTTTCTACCGAACCTATCACCGAGCCACGCTACTTTTTTTTTCCTCTCTCTTCCCGAGCCTGATCCACGCCTATTTTCTCCGCTTTTTCTCCACACCGAGCCGGCTACTTTTTTCCCTCTCTCTTCCCTCCTCGCCGGTGCGGCGAGGTGCTCTCCCTCCCTCTCTCTCTCTGAGGCCGAGAAAAAAAAAAAAGGAAGCTCTCTCTCTCTCTCTCTCTCTCCTCTCTCTCTCTCTCTCTCTGAGGTCCCTTAAAGACCCAAAAAAAAAAAGAAGAAAACCCCTTCTCTCTCTCTTGATCGGCGAAGCGCTCCCGTAGCGCGGATCGCCGCTGCGGCGAGGCGCTCTCTCTCCCTCTCTCTCTCTGAGATCCTGGCCGGCCGAGAAAAAAAAAAGGAAGCTCTCTCTCTCCCTCTCTCTCTATCTCTCTCTCTCTCAGGTCCCTTAAAGGGTCAAAAAAAAAAGAAGGAAAACCCTTCTCTCTCTCTCTTCACCGGCGAAGCGCTCCCGTAGCGCGGATCGCCGGTGCGGCAAGGCGCTCTCTCTCCCTCTCTCTCTCTCTGAGATCCTGCGATTGTGGGTTTCGTCCGGCGCTCACCGGCCGAGAAAAAAAAAAGGAGGTCCCTTAGGCAATGTTTGGTTCCCTCTCTATTCCGGGATAAAGAAGTATCGTCTCTGAATAGCTCTCCAACTTTGTCTCAATCCCTTAAAGACCCAAAAGATAACCCTTCAGATAGAAAAAAAGAGATAAAATAGGTAAATGGAAATTAAAACGTTCTCCCGTCTGTCTCAATGATGTTTTATCCCCTGTCCTTAAAGACCCAAAAAAAAAACAGGAAAAAAAGATTAAGGTAGGAATTAAAATTCTCTCTCTCTGTTTTTATTTTCCCTGTTTTCTCATGTCGCCTTTTTCATTATGACGCAGTATTAGTCTCCTACTGAAGCTGGAATCTGATTTTTTTCTGCTTTTTGAACTTTTTGGCTTTTTTGCTCAAGTTATTGCACACTTCTTTTTTTTGTTTCTGCCGAAATGCCTTATGCAAAAAACTTTTTATGAGGTACTATCATGAGGCTCAGAGAACTGAAAATAAAATGGTGGGATATAGATGTACTTTTGCAAGTTTTAAAACTTGAAATTTCCAACTAGGAAAAGAATTTCGAGGTTTCGAGGTTAATTACGAGTAACAAATGAGCCATGGAGGAGATCCATGTATGAAATGTTCATTTGGTTGGTCTTTTTTGCAGAAAATTAAATGATCAGGTAAAGCATGTTTTACAGTTAATGATCCTTCAAATAAGCAATTCTGTTTGCTTCTTTTGCAATCGCACAAAATAAAAAACAATGAATGTTTTTACTCAGGTCTGCACAGGAGCTAAGAAGAGTGAAGAGCTTTCAAAACTGGCAGCAAGAAAGTTAAGCAATTCCTTCAATCTCAACACAAAAGGTGCTTCATGAGTTTCTTTTTTAGCTCTCCCTTTTTTGGGTCATTAAATATTTGTGTTGTTTCACTTCTCTAATTCTTAAGATCAATTCTTTTCCATCCCTTTTTTTTGGGTTTTTTCTTTCAAGTTTTTCATAGTTTTATGAGACTTTGCTTCTGGGCATTAATTAATTAGAGCATGTAAATATTGTACAAATTTTTCTACATTTTCCTCCTAATTATATTCTGTTTTTATTTTTTCTGTTTTTTTTTTCAAACTAACAAACTTAATGGCTCAGATAAAAGGAGGCTTTATTTTTTTTCAAACTAACAAACTGAGCCTCCTTTTCCTCAAGTGTTTCTAAATGTTCTCCTTATGTTTGCTCAATCTAGGCACCCAGATGAGGAGGCTGGTGAGATTCCCATGGCATGTGTAGTGAGAAGAGGAGAGAGCAAAATCAAATAAGAGGATATAATTTCATTTCTGGAGAATAAGGTGCCTGAGATTTTTTGCCCTTTTCCGAAATCTCAATGTTAGCATCTTTACATTTCAGTTAACCAATCAACATACAAGTTTCATTTTAACTTCTTGCTTTTCTAATTTTATCTCTAATGACAATTTAATGCCAATATAAATTAGGAAGTTCACAAAACTCTGCACAATTAGTATTAGTATTTTTTTTAAGGATATGATTCACACTAGCAACATCAAGCAATTAAATGTTTAATACTTGATTATATAATTTTTATTTAAATCATATAAGATTAAGTTCAAATTTATAACTGTTTCTTTCCTTTTTTATTAAAATATATAAATTAATCATATATATATATATATATATATATATATATATATATATATATATATATATATATATATATTAGGATTAAGATCAAATTTATTAAGTTCATAAATTTAATCTTTATCTTATATATATCTATATATAAGTGCTTCTTTTTTTCCTTTTTTAAGTTATGTGTAAAACCATTTTAATTCCCATCGTTTCCTCTTTTTTAAATTATATCAAAAATTTGAATAAAATGGTTTAAAAAAAGAAATTTGAACTAAAAAAAGATTGGCCTCAACTTTGCTTTCTAATTTGGCCTCAATTTTAGTTTGCCCTCAATTTTAGCTTACTATATATATATTAGCTTTGGCATCAAACAATTTTAGCTTATTATATATATGTATTAGTTTACTATATAAGAGGCAAAATTTGCTTTCTATATATATATTAGCTTACTTGACGTGGGATTAAATCGGCATTAAATCGGCGTTAAATTGGCATTAAATTGTCATTATATATATTGGCATTAAATTGTTATTAGAGATAAAATTACAAAGCTAATCTTTGTCCTAGCTTACTTGAATAAATTTGATGTTAATCCTATATATATATATATATATATATATATATATATATATATATATATATATATATATATATATATATTGAATAAAATGGTTTTAGAAAAGAAATTTGAACTAAAAAGAGATTGGCCTCAATTTTGCTTTCTAATTTGGCCTCAATTTTAGTTTGACCTCAATTTTGGCTTACTATATATATATTAGCTTTGGCATAATTTGAATAAAATGGTTTTAAAAAAGAAATTTGAACTAAAAAGAGATTGGCTAGCTTTGGCATTATTTGAATAAAATGGTTTAAAAAAAAAAATTGAACTAAAAAGAGATTGGCCTCAATTTTGCTTTCTAATTTGGCCTCAATTTTAGTTTGACCTCAATTTTGGCTTACTATATATATTAGCTTTGGCATCAAGCAATTTTAGCTTACTATATATATAGCATACTATATATATACTAGTGAAGGCCCGCGCTGCGCTGTGGGTATAATTTTTTCAATAAATATTATTTTTTATTTCATTTTTTTCGATAAATATTACCTAACCTACAAAATAACCTTGCAGTCCACCAACACAGGTATAGGACAAAAGCAAGGTAAACATAAAGGAACATAAGTAAACTAAGCAGAAAGGTCTATCGTAATAAGAAACTAAACTTACAAATTAATATCACGTCGCAAAACTCAGCCAACTTCAACCAGTGCCAACAGCTAATGCAGTAGTCAAGCAACTCCAGTGTCAATATCCAGCACAATAATCTACTAACAGGCGACGCAAACTTCACACATTGTCAGAAGGCAACGCAATAGTCTACCGAATTCACCCAGAGCTAACAGGCTGCGATGATTAGTATAAAACCGGTTAGCCACCACGCCTCAGGAAAAATAATAAATGTTTACCAAACTGAAAGGATACACTCCTTCGCAAAGAAACCTAGCAGCAGAGCATTTATGTTGCATCATTGCCCAGTACCAAAACATCAAATATAGCTAAGGAAATGTTAAGCAAAAAAAAAAGCTAAGAGAAGAAGAGAAAAACGTAGCTTACAAAGAAAAGAAGAGTAAATTTTAGATACACAAACAACAAAGAGAATGGACACATTCCATGAGAGGAACGCAGCCTGCAGAGAAGAGAAGAACAGGAAAAACAGCCCAAAAGAAAAGAAGATTAAGTTTTAGATACAGAAACACCAAAGAGAATAAACACATATCAACACAAACTGCCACGACAACCCCAGCTATCTACACCAAAGGCTGTGACCTGCGGCACTTCGGCGAGTTGCAGGCAGTAATTTTGGAACTACAGTAAAATTTGAAAACTTACAAACTTACAAAAGGAAATAAACTTATAAATTGACAATAGAATCCACTTTGCATTTGGGAAACCACAACAACATTTACAAATGATTAGCAAAGTGCAGTAACATTCACATTCGAAAACTGCACTAAATGGAGGTTGGGCAATATATTTTAGGATTAAATAAAATTTTTTAGGATCAAATGTAGGTTGGGCAACATATTTCTTTTGTATTCCTCAACCAGGAACAGCTCAGCAGAATCAGAATCAATAGTAGCTGGGAGAAGAAGCAGCATCAGCAGTTGGAAGCACCAGTAGTTGCAGCAGCTGGTTTTTGATCAATTCTTCAACTCCATCATCATCTTCTTTTTGTTCTCCTCGTCCTTGTATTCTGTTACCAGCAGCAGGTAGAGAAGCACCCCGCAAACTGAGTTCAAATTAATTTCAGTGATTTCATCTAAAGTAATTTTGCAAATATAAGGATCAAATTTCAACATATTTGGAGATAACAATTTTTTGTTTAGGAGGTGATGCACTCAAAAGAATATGAAATTTAGCAGTACATCAAGAAAGTTTTATTAGAATGTACTAAAGGGAACCTACATCAGTTCGAAATGTGATTAAAATACCAAATAACTTATAAGGTGCAGACAGAAGTGGGCACATAAAACAATAGCAGAGCAAACTATACATGAGGAAATACTTCTATTAAACATTACAATGTAAATTGCCTTTTTTCCTTAATTAGTAAAATTGTTTGACGTAAAAAAAAAAATGTATAATAAAAAAAATAGGGGGAAAGATTATGGTTGGGCCGTAATATTGACTTGTCTATATATTTCTAATAAGCCCCGTAAAAATTCAAAATGTTTAACATATTAATAATTTGGGTCCAATAAATTCAATTCTTTAATAGGCCATTTGTGAACACAAGCTTATGGGTCTCATCCAAGCTCCGTCACCAAATCAGTCGGATTCTATTTTTTTCTGCCACGCGGGGCCTTACATTATAATCAACTTCTTGTTTAAATATTCAATTTCAAAAATTATGTTCAAATTGAACTTTGAATTTTGAATTTTGAATTTCAAATTTTTAACGAAATTTCAAAATATCTCTCAAATGTCACCTATACTCAAAGTTGAAAATATCTCTCAAACGTCACTTGTACTCAAATTTAAATTTTAAATTCAGCCGAAATCCTTCATCCATCAATTATCTCAAAATATCTTTCAGCCGATTTATCCAAATTTATATTCGAAATTTAAATCCCAACCAAATTCCAATCAAATTTTGAATCCAAACAAATTCCCTCGTTCATTAACGGTTTAAATTTGAAATTTAAATACAAACATACTTCCTCAAATTTAAATGTAATATATTTAATTTTGAAATTTAAAATTTAAATACGAACATACCTCCTCATAACATACTCAATTTTAAAATTTGAAATTTAAAATTTAAATACAACCATACTCTCTCAATATATTGAAATTTGAACATAACCGTTCAATTTTGAAATTTGAACACATATGGGAATTTGAACATAATCGGTCAATTTTAAAATTTGAAATTTGAATATAACCACATCCTCACAATTTTGAAATTTGAACACATTCAATTTTAAAATTTGAAATTTGAACATATATTTTCAATTTTTGAAATTTAAAATTTAAAATTTGAAAGTTGAATATAATAACGAGGTTCCCACGTATTTTCCTCAACGAAGTAACGAACGTCGTTTCTCAACGAAACCACGTTTTCTCGCTAACCCCTCAACAAACCCAACGAGTCCCACACGATATTTATCTGCCCCTCCCCACTATAAAAAGGAGAGATCTTCCTTTGCCCGGGGGGGAACTTTCCATATTTTTTCCACCACAAAAAAAGAACGTCCGATATTGTCCCATATTCCACCACAAAAAGAAAAAACCCGTCCTTCATCCTCAAGCGCCGATCGCCTCAACCTCCTCCGGTCAACTTCCTCAACTTCCTCCGGTCAACTTTCTCGACTCCTCCGGTCAACTTCCTCAACCTCCTCCGGTCAACTCCTCGACTCCTCCGGTCAACTTCCTCAACCTCCTCCGGTCAACTCCCTCGACTCCTCCGGTCAACTCCCTCAACCTCCTCCGGTCAACTCCTTCCGGTCAACTTCCTCGGCGCCCGCGTATTTCTCAGGTAATAAAAAAAAAAATAATAATAATAAGAAGGAAAAAATAAATTTTCTTTGAAAGCCGGTTTGGGACCTCTTCGGACGCCCCTTACTTCAGGTTGAAAAGGAAAGAAAAGAAAAAAAAAAAAAGAAAGAAAAGAAAAAAAAAAAAAGAAATAAAGAAAAAAAAAAAGAAAAAAAAAAAAGTCAACAACGGATGATTTCTTCGTACATCCGAACTCAAGATAAGTCAAAGTGGATTCCCTTCGGAACCCAAATTAATTACAAGATAAGCCAAAGTGGATTCGGATCCCAAATATAAAGCGGATTTCCTTCAGATCCCAAGTCAAATAAAATAAAATAAAATAAAATAGACTTCTTCGAATCTTAAATAATTTCTTCTTCGGATTCCCGATAATTTCAAAAATAGAAACTTTCTCGGATCCCAAATAATTTCAAAAAGGGTCCCACATCAAAATAAAATAACGGTATTTTCTCCTGACCCCAAAACAAAAATTAGTGGATTCATTCGGATCCCAAGTCAAATTATAAAATAAAAGGGATGGAATCCCGAGAGAAAAAAAAAGGGAATTTATTCAGATCATACCATCAAAATAAAATAACGGAGCTCCGAAACCCAAGATAAAATAAGGGATTTTCTGCGAATCCCAAGATAAATTAGAAAATTTTCTTCGGATGCAAAATAAAATAAAATAAAATAAAAGGGGATATTGAAATAAATGGGAATTCCTTTGAATTGAGAAAGAATTCAAATCAACTGGGAGTCTAAGTCCGATTCAAAAGGACTAATCATTCCAACCATATACGGATCTCAAATCCGATCCACATACGGATCTCAAATCCAATCCACATATGACATAGGCCCAATACACATACGGATCTCAAATCCAACCACATATGACATAGGCCCGATCCACATACGGATCTCAAATCCAACCCACATATGACATAGGCCCAATCCATATACGGGTCTTAAATCCAGTCCACTCACAAATAAAACCCAAAAATTCAAAATCCATTCGATCCACAAATAAAACCCAAAAATCCAAAACCTATTCGATCCACAAATAAAACCCAAAACCCAAAACCCATTCGATCCACAAATAAAACCCAAACCCAAAACCCAAAACCTATTCGAGTCATAAATAAAACCCAAAACCTATTCGATCCACAAATAAAACTCAAACTCCATTCAATCTCGTCGCCTTAACACATATAATTAAGGCAAAACTATATCGAAACCGACTAGATTCTAAATCATATACTTAGAATTTAGTCCAATCAAATTTGATCGAGCTCTAACACATATACTTAGAGTTCATCCAAATCAATCAAACTAACCCTAATACATATACTTAGGGTGTAGTTAACCTTTTACTCTAGCCCATATATCTAGGGTAGAAACCAAATCAACTCAACTAATCCTAATACATATACTTAGGATTAGTCAATCTCTCATTCTAGCACATATAACTAGAATGAAAAACATATCAAACTCGGCCAATCCTAATACATATAGGACTTAGCCACCACCTACTCTCGAGTAACATCAAATCCGACCCACCTCAATACATATCCTTGGGGTTTGGTCTCTCCATTTTGGAACATACGCCAAATATGGAATCAAATATAATTGGACTCTAATACATATACTTAGAGCCAATTGAACCCAATTAAAACTCTAACACATATAATTAGAGTTTAACGTCGACTAATCCTCAACACATATAAGTAGGATCAAGTCAATTTCGAATCCATCTAAATCCTAACACATATACTTAGGATTTGGTCAGTCATTAGGATACGATTTATTCTATCCTTCTCATAAAGGTCTCTTAATCGAAGGTGCCCCAATCGCATGGGGGTAATTAACAATAGATGCTTGCGTCTATTGGAAGTCATGGATCCGCAATACCTGATACCCACACATATACCATCCATACATACAAATGTAAATCTGAATCACGAATACCATCCCACGGGAAACCCGACAGAGGTGAACCGCGCGGGATGAGTCATTCGGGATCGCAGACAAAAATCAGTTCGTGTGTCATGTAGGAGCAGTTTAATCTTCAAAGTTTAAATAAAAGTGGCAGTAGGCATATATTGCATGGGATAATATACAGTAAAATTCACAAGATATATTGGTTTTTTATGAGAATATTTTGCGATAGTAATTATAGCAGAATGCTAAATAAATTTATTAGCCATTTATATCTTCTTGTTATAGTAAGTAATTATGCACGGTTTAGGATTCGTTATCATAGTGCAATTCGAACATGTCAGCGACAATTCAAAAACAAGTTTGACTCGGCTTCTAGAACTGCTTCTCCATGGGAATACAACATGGAACTTTGCCCCTGTACGGACCAGGTTCGTAAAGAAAACTCCTAGAGCTTTTGCTCGAGTCTCTTGTAGGGGTCACAGTTCAATATTAGTTACATTCAAGAAAATCATTACCGTGAAGGGTCCATCACTTACATCCGAAAGATTTGGCCTGCTAAGTATGAGAGAGCTCTCAAATCTTGTTCCAGGAATATGTCTATACTTGTTCATGGACAATGATCGAAGATGAGATGCAGAGTACTGGAATAGTATTATACTTGAAAATTGCTGCATTAAAAAGGCGAAGTTTAAACAGCTGAGCACTGGAATAGAACATAATAATTAGCTCTAGGTTTCAAAAACTCAATTTTCACATCAATTCAAACATTCTCACGTTCTAATTCTATCTTTTGCCCTACAAATCAGCCTCATATATTCATTCTTGTCTATCCGTGAGTTGAAGTAGAGTGTCATTACTTAGTTTTACGGCTGCCACTAATGCATGCAAATGAGCTATACTATAATAGGCAGCGGCTTCTGAAGCTTTTCGTTGCAAATTATGCATGCATATCAAGAAAATGAATGATTACTCACCGATGAGCGCACGGCTCGATCTCACAATCCTCGCAAACCGAGAATTTCTTATTCCACGGCGGAATCTCGCCGTAGGAAACCACCTAGAAGTACATCAACCAGTACTTGTACCTCCTCCCCTGCTTTTTCGCCGCCTCATCCGATTCCTCCTCAGTCCCCCCGCACTCATAGTTTTATCCTCAAAGAGGATTTTCCACAAGCACGTCGCGAGCACCGTTCTAACCAACTTGGGGAACACTATCACCGACAGCAAGAAATGCATGGTCATCTGCCACTGATCCCCCCGAAGCTTCCGGACTAGCGCGAGGTAGAAATAGGTGCTGAAGTTTTTTTGCATCATCATTGCCTCAAAAAGAAAGTAAAAAGAATAAATGAAAGAGAGCTTAAATTAATCAAGAAATAAAATATAAAGACACGAAAAGAACATAGAATCAATACCGTACCGTACAAAAGGGTTGAGCACCATCTCTCTCTAATGAAGGGAATTCCCGAAAGTTAGCGAAAGTAATGAACAATAAAAGAGAATTGTGAGTTGGTAAAACTTAAGTGCCTACAATTTCATGATACAGTTTTTCATTAAGTGCAGATTTTTTCGGTCCTTTGTCACATGTTTGCTGCTTTCATTTCCAAATTCCCAGGCAGGAACTGGGAATTAACATTTGAGTATGTTAGTTAAAAACAACAAATTTGAGGAGTTAAAAACAAATAGCAAATCAGAACAGGGGGGCGGGGGAGGGAAACAAAAAGCTAGGAAAGAATATTTCATTTGGAAAACAATACAAAACTAAGAAAAAGAAAGCTCAGATATAAGGAATTCATCAAGTGCAGCATCAGATGAAATAAAGGAAGCTCAGATATTCAGATTTCATCAAGTGCACTGTTAGATAATCAACTTGTAGTAAGCATTGGATCAAGAACTGATTCTTTTCTGCTCCGAGGCAAAACACAACATGAGGCGAAACCCAACTTGCGCCACTTTATATATATATATATATATATATATATATATATATCTAGAGAGAGAGAGAGAGAGAGAGAGAGAGAGAGATAGAGAGAGAGACCTTGTTGGCAACTAAGAGAGCCCATGTATTAGACCATCCAAAACTCTTAATAAGTTGGTTGTCTAAGGGAGTATAAAACTGCACCATTTTTTGTCCACCAATGCAGGAAGAAGGAAGGTTATTTGTTAGATCACAATAAGCTTGCGAAATGTTGGCCATGGAAAACTCTTGATGACTTTATTGCTTAAGGATTAGAGCACCAAGAACTCTTTATCCTTTCTTTATATCATCACTGCCCCCATAGAAATACAAAGAAACCAAAAAAGTCAAGGAAGCAAATTTAATAAATCTCAATTGTTACTTGCAATTCTTAGATGCATATAGCAGGTGAAAACTGAGATAAACTGTTGTTTTAGCTTCGGGAAAAGAAGATAATACATTGTTCCAACTACAGGGCTCAGCGAAGCATCACATGTGGCACAAGCTTATGCCATCTCAGCACAAACCAAGCAGAAAAACAAAATCTATTCCTTCTTCATTTTGTCTGATGAAACCCAACTCAATGAAAGGTCTGAAGTTCAAAGCGAGCATGGAGAGAAACGCAGGAAGTGAGCAATTAGATCTAAAAATGTTTGGAGTCTAATTTTAACACGTAAATAAACAAAAGGGGAACATTAAAAACTTTGTAATTTGTAAAGTTTAAGTATGCTGGAATTCAGTTTGGGAAATGTAAATACATATGGAACTAAATATTTAAGATGAAATACAAACTTCATATATTAACCTACAGTTATTGGAAGGCATATATCTTTAAAACTACATTATTTATGATTCCCCATTTGATGTCTCCACAATGTCCATCTATATTTTAAAGACTACAAATAAAATAATTTAGTATTAATAGGTTTATATATATATAGGTAATGAAGTTAAAAAATTCCAATTTGCAAGTTGTATGTAAAGGCAAACAGCAGGCTATTATGAAGGTGAAGAGCAAAACAACTGATTTAGATTCCTACTCAAAGTAACGGCGTAATTAGAGGTGGGATGTGAACAAAGAAAACAGAGTTCTAAGTTCAAAGTAAGCAAAAGTAGGCATGAGAGAATAAGTAGTTGAGGAGTGAATAGGTATTGACAGTAACAGAATTTATATAATACACAGAAACAGGCACCCTAAAACTACAAAAGAAGAGTGTAAATAAGGAGCTGAGAAGGGAGTATGCACTAACAGTAACATAATTTAATATTAATAATTATATATACAAATAGGAAATGAAGTTAAAAAATTCTAATTTCTAAGTTTCGTGTAAAGCCTCTTTGTAAAGTGTACATATAGGCAAATGTGACAACCAAGTATGGGAAAATCCTAATTTGTAAGTTGAAGTACATTACAAAGCACTTTCAAACCATAAAAAGATCCTAATGTAAATACATATGACTTTAAATATATCTAACGGAACAGTTCGGAACCCAAGATTAGTAGGTAAATGCAACAGGCAAGAATGAGGAAATTCAAATTTGTATGTTCAAGTACCATCACCAGCCATTTTCTAGCCATAAAACTATCCTAATTTGTAAGCTTAAGTACATTGCAAGTCTCTTTGTAAAGTGTACATATAGGTAAATGTGAGAGCTAAGCATGAGGAAATCCTAATTTTTAAGTTGTAGCACATTGCAAGGCACTTTCTAACCATAAAAAGATCCTAATGTCAATACATATGGGACTAAATATTTAAAATGAAATACAAACTTCATATATTAACCTAATATATGATTCCCCATTTGATGTCCCCATAATGTCCATCTATATCTTAAAAACTACAAATAAAGTAATTTAATATTAATAGTTTTATATACAAATAGGAAATGAAGTTAAAAAATTCTAATTTCTAAGTTTCATGTAAAGGCTCTTTGTAAAGTGTACATAGAGGCAAATGTGACAGGCAAGTATGGGAAAATCCTAATTTCTAAGTTGAAGTACATTACAAAGCACTTTCTAACCATAAAAAAATCCTAATGTCAATACATAGGAACTAAATATTTAAAATGAAATACAAACTTCATATATTAACCTAATATATGATTCCCCATTTGATGTCCCCACAATGTCCATCTATATCTTAAAAACTACAAATAAAGTAATTTAATATTAATAGTTTTATATACAAATAGGAAATGAAGTTAAAAAATTCTAATTTCTAAGTTTCATGTAAAGCCTCTTTGTAAAGTGTACATATAGGGAAATGCGACAGCCAAGTATGGAAAAATCCTAATTTGTAAGTTGAAGTACATTACAAAGCACTTTCTAACCATAAAACAATCCTAATGTAAATACATATGGAACTAAATATTTAAAATAAAATATAAACTTCATATATTAATCTACAGTTATTGGAAGGCATATATCTTTAAAACTACATTATATATGATTCCCCATTTGACGTCCCCACAATGTTCATCTATATCTTAAAAACTACAAATAAAATAATTTAATATTAATAGTTTTATATACAAAATAGGAAATAAAGTTTAAAAATTCTAATTTGTAAGTTTCATGAAAAGGCAAACAATAGTCTATTATGAAGGTCAAGAGCCAAACCAATTGTTTGAGATCCCTATTCAAAGTAATGGCATAATTAGAAGTGAGATGTGAACAAAGAAAAGAGAGAGCTAAGTTAAAAGTAAGCGAAAGTAGGCATGAGAGAATAAGTAATTAAGAAGTAAATAGGTACTGAGAGCAATAGAATTTATTCCATAGGACAAATCCTAAAAATCATAGAAAGAAAACAACAAAAACAAATTACCAAATCGAATAATTCTGAAGATTAGAAAAATTAATTAAAATCTAAACAACTCAATCCCACCCACATTCGATTCTGCATCACACGAAAGTATCAATTTGATGAACTTTGATGTAAATCCACTTACAGTTGCTTAAATATATAAACAAAAATAGGCGTATTCGTTGGCATAGCATCCTTCTTTTACCAAAGGAAGGTTCAGAGATGATGTTATTAAAAAATAACTTTTGATCACAATTGAGGTACTAATTATTGGAATTAAAACATAAATAGAGAGTTATTTAGGGCAACATAAGGATAGGCACTTGCATACGGCATACCTGGACGTCGACTTTGAGGATTATATTCAGCTGATGTCTATCTATTCCGGACTGCTTTCCTGCTGAACCTGCAGCAGCGATGGAAGAAAGAGTGACCTTTCCCTCCCCAGCTTTCGCTGATATTCGTTCGATCCGCAACGAATCTGCACGTGCTTCAGCCCTTTCGCGCGCGACATCGAGGCAACTAACAACCTCGAATTCATCGCCAGCAATGGGAACATCACTCAGGCCAATTACCTGGGGACAAAATTTGTAAAAGCAATAATAGAATAAATGATTCAACAATGGAAATAGACACATGCATGAACATCAAAGCTTGAACATCTGACGCCATTCATGAGTCCAATCAACACGGCGTTAGCATCTAAAATTTTTCAATTATGTAATTAGGACTGCTAATCAGCATTCTCAGTGATTATTTCACCATGGCCAAAACAGACTGATCACAATAGTCTCATGATTTTACCCGAAACTTCAGCTCCAAGAGTACACAACCTAAATCTTATCTACAATTCAAACTCTAAGAAGAAAACTTCTTTCTATAATACTCGACAATTTTATTGATTGATACAGGTATTAGCTTAGTTCTGAACTTACAATTTACAACCTAGGACTTGCATCTAAAGTTGTTCGGGACTCGGTTCCAAGATACCAATACACCAAACAACGATAAGAATTTTGAGATTTTAAATGCGCTTAAATAGCAATGATAAATGACTATTAGAGAAGTATCGCAAATAGGAAGAAACCAAGAAACCTGCACAGCCATGGATAGTCCAGCTTCATCAACTCGGCTTCCTCTATCGTCAAACATAGCACGCACCTGGACGTCGAAAATATAATATCTTAAGAATCGATTGACCATAAAATGAAACCAAATGATCCAAAAATGGAAATTTAGAGTTCATACTCCGGAACATTGATATTGTATACGAATGTGTAAGCAGAGACATAATAGAAAAACTAACCTCCCCAAAAGCTTCACCACACACAACAACATCTCCCCTTTTTAGGGTTCCATTTTGCACAATAAGAGTAGCAACTGGCCCCTTGGATTTGTCAAGACCAGCCTCAATTACAGTACCCTTTGCATTTCTATGAGGATTGGCCTTCAATTCTTGTAGCTTCACCAATTTTAATAATTATATGTTAGAGAGCTTTCGGAGCCAGATGAAGCAAAAATTCTAGAAATTAAATCCAACATACGTATACCTCTGCTACAAGCATGACAGTTTCCAACAGTTCATCAATATTCTCCCCTTTAAGAGCACTGATCTGTTTCAGCATAAAACCAAGCATCAATTTTGATTATTGATTCAGGAAATTTAATAAGAAAAGAAAGAAGAAGACACTTAGCACTTATAAGTTGGTATAAGGAAACCAACCTGAACCATTGGGGTGTCACCACCCCACATTTCGTCCAATTGTTTCTTGACCTACTATCACGGTCGAAATTCTATGATCACAGTTTTGGACACCCTTCGGTTCACATTAATAATAGACTGAATAAAGCGAGAGTCGTTCACACGAGCTCAGCCGAATGCTTTCGAGTTTTCAAGCTCGAGAAACTATATATATATATATATATATTCAACCAAAAGGATTGAAAACCAAAGGGAAACTAAATAAAACCACAGCAAAAAACCAAGAATAAATATATAGAAGCAAAAGAGGAAGGAAAAAAATAGTATAAGGCCCAGGTTAGTGTGGAGGATATTGGCGACGCACGCACAAATGGTTGCATACATTGTAGGCCATCCAGATAATGCAGGCCTATCGACTGAGCACAAATAGTTGCATACATTATAGGCCATCCAGATAATGCACGCGCAATATTCCGATATGAACAGTTGGCCAAATTTTCAAGGTCAATGAGCAGACCATTCCTCAGCTCGAGTTTTTTTTTTTTTCCTTTTTTTTTTTTTTTACTGCATCATCATCGCCTTATAAAAAAAAAAAAAGAAAGAGAAAAAAGAAGAGAGGTATTTAGAACTTACTGCAGCTGCAAGGAGCTCAAAAATTTAGCATACTGGCACTTTAAAAACAAAAATCGAGCGTGCTTGAACATGCGGTGTCACCCAAATTTGCAAGGTTTTCAATCAGATCTTTTGTAAAGCTTTAGAAGTTCCAGCTTTTATGGAAAATGCCATCTTTTTTTACTACCAAATGGATGCGGTTGCCAACATTGTTTGTCAAGTAAATATGATCATTTATAGTGATTTTTACATACACCTTTTACTGTAACTTAGCTTAATCGAGATCCACATGCAAAGGAATTTGGAATCAAAATCAGGTAGATACAGTCAGTGTGGAGGATACCGGCGACGCATGCACGAATGGTTGCATACATTGTAGGCCATCCAGATAATGCACGCCTATCGGCTATGCACAAATGGTTGCATACATTATAGGCCATCCAGATAATGAACATGCAATAGTCCGGTACGAACGGTTGGCCTAAACTATTTGGAAGGCTCCCCGCAATTTCCGCCCGAGACGTTCCCTCACGAATACTTTCCCGGACATTCGAATAGACAATTAGGACCATTTCCCTGTACAAAACATCAAGTTGTTGAAATCAGTTTAATAAATCAGCAAGAACCAAAAGGGACTACCCTCCGGAACAATCTCATCCAGGCATAAAAAGATCAGATCTACAATTACCTTAGTTCGAACATCCAATTTAAAATGGCCTATAGTTGGGGTTCTCCATGCATGTTTATCATTAAAAGAAAAAAGGGAAGAAAATCAATGTAGAAACAATGTAGAAAAGCAGTACATTTTTACGATAAATAAGTCAAAATATAATAAAAGCATAAAAAGAGAAAAACATCCACACTTTCCACATTCATTATTTGAGCAATTATATTACAGGTAATGTCATTTAGAAACAAAGGGTGGTGATTTGTTTTGGAAAAGCAAGGTCACAACAAAAATAGGTGGCAACAGCTTATAAGATTGTCGGGTGATAACGCTCGGATAAATTAGTACGCATTTCCTTCACTGTTGTTTACATTCCATTAGTAAACAAAATATATAGGGCTCTACTAACCTTAATTCTACACCGTGGGAGTAACAAAGATTACAAATGAGATGGTTATTCTTTTCAAAAAAATCTACTATGAGAATAAAAATAAAAAACTTTTCTGCAGAACAGTTGAGTACAAAAGGAAAATACCTCTAGCTTGGTAATTTAGGCTTTGTACTCATGGACATGCATCCACTCTGTAGATGACCACTTATTCCCTTTAATCACAGGGCATCCACCTGAAACAAACCAAGATTGTAAATTGTATCTACAGATTTTATTCTCGAGTAGATCAGGCAGCGATAACTCAGAACGGGGGATTAAAAGAGAAGAAGATATTCGCTCTGCGAAATCATCTATTTAAACCATGAAATCTAAATTTCCCGAACCATAGAGGGGGGGGGGTCCCAGTAGATAAAGAGCTGCAGCACTCAAACAGCATCCCACTCCACCCCATGGGATCATCCTCAACAACAGAAGAATAAAACCCAGAAAGGCCAAAAACTTCAAACAAATTTAGAAAAGGTATAAAAGAGAAGGAAAAAAAAAAAAAAAGAGAAGTATAACTTCAAACCCAAGAAAGGGAATGTTAGGCTATGAAAGGTCCCGTCCTCGCCACTCACCATCCCCGTCCCGTCCCCGTCCTCGTCCTCGGGGACACAACTGTACCCGGCCCCGGCCTCGTGGAGTTCCCCGTCCCCGCGGGGATCCATCCCCCAATCGTTGAAAAATCAAAACTTATCGAAGCGGGTCGAAGCAAACCTGGAAAATCGTGGAAGAGGCCGAATGCACGGCGAAGGTTGAGGACGCCGGTCGGCGCAACAATGAGCGATCTAGGAACGGCGAATGAAGAGGCGGCCCCGTATAGGAAGTAATCGGCAGCGAGCAGAGAAAGCTCGAGAGGGTTTGGTGTGGAGCCGCCCGGAGGCGGAAGAGCCGTCGAGTAGAGGGTGGCGACTGGCGAAGCGAGGGATGAGGGCGAGTGAGGAAGGTGGGTTTTGAACTCTGATGAAGCCCTCAATCGAGAGGGGTTTGGTTTCGGACCGGTAAAAGCAAAACAATAAAAGATAAGGAACATATATTTATGAACCAAACAGATGGCAAATTAGCTTTCCATAAATTCAACCGAACAGTAGGGGGTCGTACCTGAACTCGCCGGCGAGGCGGCGACTTTGGAGCCCGATCCGCACCGACACGTTGCACCACCGCTCGCCGAGCTCCGGGAGGAGGCGCGCGAGGGCGATCGACCGATCTTCGCAGTCGTCGTCGCCGCCCCCGCCGCCGCTGCCGTGGACGTTGAAGAAGCAGGAGAAGCAGATCGAGGAGCAGAGCTTCTGCTTCAGGGAGGAAGAGGGAGAGGAAGTGTGGAGAAGCCAGGTGAAAGGGATAGAAGAGAGGAGAGAGAGAGAGAGAAGGGAAGCTCTGCACCCCCATGTGCGTGAATAGAAGGAAAATAGAAGAACAAATAGGAAAGAAGGGCCCATGTGCAATGCACTGTCAACCCAACCCATGTGCAATGTGCAATGTGAATAGAAGAACAAATAGAAGAAAATTAAGAAAGAACATCAATAAAAATTCCAAAGCAAACGCACGAACCAGGAACGCACGCCACGTCGGTTCGGGACGCCTGAGAAGCCTCCACGGAGGCTCGGAAAAACTCGGAATTTATAGTCTTTATTGATTAGCTTACTATATAAGAGGCAAAATTTGCTTTCTATTTATATATTAGCTTACTTGATGTGGCATTAAATTGGCATTAAATTGTCATTATATATATAATGGAAGAGATTTTTATACTGCATTAAAAATCCTACCCCCTTTTACATCAAAGTTGTTATAATATATACAAAGTTTCCTACTCTGTATAAAACATCAAAGCAATCATCACTGTAGAAAAATCTAATTAGAAAATTTAATTAGATTTTAATTAGAAAATTTAATTAGAAAAATCTAATTAGAAAATTTAATTAGAAAATCAAAGCAATCATCACAACATTATAACAACTGTAGAAAATTTAATTAGAAAATTTGCATTATAACAACTTTGATTTTCAGTAAAAAACTTTGTATATATAATGACAATGCCCACGATCGCAGTTGTAAGAATTTGAATTTTTGAAAATAAATAAATAAATGAAAATGATTGAAGTCCAGTTGAATTTGGATCATGAAAAGCACAAGTAGTCTAAGAGCCCCTTTTCTGCAGTGTAAATTGCACAGTTAGTGGGCCAGAAATATCACTTTTCAATCCGAGCCTGATCTCGAAGATCCGAGACCACGAGTGCGACCGTCATGACGAACTGAGCGAAAACCATATTAAGCTTGTTCAGATCTGACGGTTGGATCTTCCAGAAATCAGCGTTGAAGCCGGCGGGACCCGCGACTTAAGTCGCGGGTACAAGTGAACAGTAAACCCTATTTTCGGTTCCCCTTCGTGCCAACGTTGAGCCAATTCACTATCCGGAAGCCGAACATAGCACTTCAAATAGTGGATTTTAATAGTTTCGTCGTTCTGGACGCAATGGCGCTGACGGAATTTCTGTTTGACGACTCTAGAGTCTCGAAAAGCGCGAAAACTGTATTTTGACACAGTAATTTATGGACCGCGAGTTCATATGGGCACTTTCTCGAAAAACGAAAATCGCTACCTGATAGGATTCGTCGAGCCGGACGTCGTGGCGAAGTCCGTTTTTCGAATTGACTATCGGATTGCCTCGAAAAGCACGAAATACAGCGAAAAATGTAAATTTTGCATATGAAACCCTATGTAATTAACTTACCTCGTTTTGCGTGCCATGCGTTGGAGAGGGACTTGAGTGTGAGAAGAAATTACTGTGAAGGACTGGGGTGAAATAACAGAGCTTAAGGGGGCTTGTAGTGCAATTGTGCCAAGCTTGCACTATTCAAAAAAAATTGAATTTCGAAAGTTCGGTGGAAGCTCCTTAAAAGGACCGCAGCCTCAGCTCCGACAGAAACAAACTCTCTCCTCTCTGCGCACTCCACGCAACCGGAGCTCCGCGCCGGCCGCCGCCTCCACGTCGCCGGAGAAGAAGATCAAGACACATCTTGAACTCGGGTGACTTGGAGTGAAGGGTGCTCGGGGGTGTCTTGGTCGATCAAGAACTCATCTGTAGAGTTCCCCGTGTTGCCGCAGCCGAGCTGAGGTGGACCCGGCCCCAACCGTCGCCGTGCGCCGCCGCGGCCATCCTCCTCTCCTTCCATCTTTCCGGTGAAGGTGAGTTCTTGGATTTTTCTTCTTTGTTTTGGCAATTGGGCATGTCCAGGGTGCTACTGACACCGAGAGGATCGATCGGGTGCAGGCTGAGCCGGCGCCGCCGTCCCGATCGCCGGCGGGAGCCAACCCTGCCGGATTATCATTTTTAGACCGAACTCGTGCGTCGCGGTCATCCGGCCGTCCAACCAAAGATCAGCACCGTTGATCTTGCTCCTCTCGACGACTGCAACCTTTCCACGAGATTTGAGGGTGATCGGATAAGGATCGGAGCGACGCGAGCCTGCCCTAGAAACCGTCGTTTTAGCATCTTGGCCGACCGTCGCCGTCCGGCGCCGCCGCTGCCTCCCACCGCCGGCCATCACCACCAGAAGACTCCTGGCACCACCAGGAAACTGTTGATCCAAGTTGCAACGGCCCGGAGTTCCTCGGCCGGAATCCGCCATTGTTGGCCGTCGGAGCTCCACCAAGCTCCGCTGCCGCGTCTCGCCGGCGACTCCAGACCCCCAGCAACTGTGCAGGTAGGGTTATTTTACCATTTTAAGACCAATGGCAGTGTTGCATGGGGATCTTGACGTCGGGATTTTCACATGTAGGGTTGCACCCGAGATCGGCCTCACCCTTCACCTCCGGCGATCCCCGGCATTCGGGACTCCGGCAACCACCCAGGTAAGATCTACAGACCCTAATGAAGCTCCCCATGATTTTGTTTTGACCCAGAACATCCCTTATATCTTGGCTCCAAAACTTGCACTCGAGCTAAGCATCTCGGGCTCCTCTCCGGCCGCCGCCGCCTCCGGCCGCCGCCGCCTCCGGCCGCCGCCGCTCGACCCCACATGGACCCGGGATCTTCTGGGACACTCCTTGAACTGATGCTCCCATCTGGTGCAGGTCTGAAACTGGGTTGCCCGAGACTTAGCCAAACCGAGCCCTTGCCTCTTGGTGGTGCTGCTCCGGCCACTGTTCCGGCCAGTCTCCGACGCCCCTCAGGTGAGCCCCACTGCCCTCAGACCTTGTTCACTACCATGCTTCAGTTACCTCCTGTTCTGGTCACATGAATCTCAAGATATTACATAGCTAATAATTGGACACTAATGGATCATGGGCCAACTTTGCCCTCGGGCCCCGTGCCAGCCCAAACCTGTGAGCACGGGCTCCGTCTCGACGTAATGGACGCGCTGAAACTTACGGCGTCGTCGTTGGACCCCCGGATTGCAAGAACGAGTCGAAACAAGCAGCTATTATAGTGTTTTCATGCAATTTTAAAAACATATTGGACTAAATTGTAAATTGGACATGTTAGCTGCCTTTAGATAGTGTTTTTACATCTCCTAGGCATCTGGTTAGGATTCCGAGGACTCCCGTTGACCGGGAATCGGATTTCGTTCAATAAATCAACGATGTTGCCCCGTTTAAGCTTTCCGTTACTGTCGCGTCGTCGGGAAGGGTTTGTGTGAGTCTATTACTGACCAGACTTTCTGATACAGGGCCCAGTTGTTCAGCACCAGCCTCCCAGTAGCTGTGCGGGAGTTCGAGGGTCTGCCTTCATCCAGGTGGGTTATCTTCGAACCGGGCCTCAGCTTTTTGGCCCTCTGGTTGCTTTAGTCCAGTCGGACCCCTGTTTTTGTGATTTGCCCTGCTGATTATACCTATATGACCTATCTTGACATATGCTGATCCCTTTTGATATATCATGATCCCCCTGATTGACATTGACTCTGTTGGACCTGTACTTGAGATTACATGTTCTCGATCAGCTGATTATTGTGTACATACCCCATGATTATTACTGATAGAGTTTGATCTACTTGAGACACATCATATGTACCTGCTTATCATCTTTTATATTCCTGTACATAGATTTGCATGATTTGATGATACCTGCTGATTCCTGTCATTGAGATGGTTCTTGATATATTGTCGATATGCATGATTGATTGATAGATATAGACTGATGACTCCCTGTTGGGATCTCGGCATGTTGCCGACTACCCGGTCACTAGACCGTGAGATTGAGCATTATGATTTGCCATGCACTGCTGTACTTCACGAACATTGCCGGGGTCGCACCCCGTGGAGCTTGTTCTTTACCGGTAGAGTGGTCTGATGATAGACCCGTGAGCCCTTTTGCATCGAGACTGCTTGGCGTCTGTGAAGTGCAGGGTTATGTCAGCCGAAAGGGTGCCGAAAAGTGGCTTTGCCTGAGGTTCTATGAGACCAATATTGGCACATGATTGGGTACTTGGGATGTAGTAATCGTGAATTTTTAAAGATTTGAATAAATTTCTGGAATTTTAAATAGCAGAAAATTGAGCAAATAAGACCCAAAAATATCGACTTTTGATCGGGGTCTGATCTGGAAAATCCGAGATCACCATTGCGATCGTCTCGTCGAAACATAGAAGTTTCATATTCATATGTTTTCGATCTGACGGTCAGATCTTCCAGAAATCAGAAATCAAAAACGGTCCCCACGACTTAAGTGTGAATAGTAACTCGCGATTTTCGACCCCTCGCGAGCAACGGTTGGCCGAACTACTGTCTAAGAAATTCATATAGGGGTATGAGTAATGGAACCTAGCTAATTTCGATGTTCTGAGCGCGATAGCGCTGACGGATTTCACGTTTGGCGACCCGGGTGCATTGAAGTGCGTGCAACGCACTATTTTCTGTCAAACAAGATGGAACGACTTTTTATCTGGTCGTCAAACGAACCAAGCAAATATGCCACTTGACAGGTCTTGACGAGCCGGACATCGTGGCGAAGTCCGTTCCGCAAAATGACGCTCGGATCGCCTCGAAATGCATGAAAAGCATAAAATTGTTGCTTTTTCTCTAAATATTTTAAGTGTTAGTGGGCCAGAGCCTTTGGGGCTTTGTGCTTTGGGCCTCTGCCACCCTAAGAAGCCCACGAAGGAGGCTGGGCAGAGCTCGGAGTTTGAGGTATGGTGTGAACCCGGTTTGAGCTTGGAATATTGCATTAAGTGTGTTGCCTCTTGGACTGCCTTGGCCAAATGCTCGAGGGGGTGTGTGGGGTGAAACCGAAGCACCAAACTCCTCTGAACCTTCCAGATTTAGCCTGAGTGTGAAGGGTGGCCGAGGGTCACAAGTTCCCAAAACTGTGAACTCGGGAGAGAGAGAAAGAGTTAAAAGGATGGAACCAACTCCTTCCTAGTCTTCATCCAAAGATCCTGAAGAGTTCCTTGGCATCTCTGGAGCATTGCTGGAGTTGCCCGAGGCCGCGTGTGAAGAAGGACCCGAAAATCGGCTTCTTCCTCCTTCACCAACTCCGGCCAAGGTGAGAGCACCCTAACTCTTGGTTTCTAACACCCGGGACCCATAGCAGTAGACTTCCCATGTCCTAGGGATGCTCCATGCACAAGCCCGAGCCCCCATGCACGCGGGTTGGCCGGCGGGGAAAAGCTCTCGCCGGAAACCTAGCCGAGCTCCACCGCAAGAGAACTCACAAACCGCTTGACCAATACGCACCAAAATTGGGGTGCCGAGACTGTAGAACAAGTAGAATAAATCTGCAAAGTCTTGGGATTTTTGGTTGAGCCGTTTGCGAGAAAAAGGATGCCCTAGTTTTTGGAAAAGTGCAAGATGGCCGAGCTTGCAGCTCCGGCGCCGGCGCGCCTCCTCGCCGCCGGGCACTAGTCCAAACGGGTTGCGGGGAGTGCAATGAGTGCATCCATGCACTTGCATGCTGCCCATGCAGCATCGGGTGGCGGCGGCCATGTTCAACCCGAGAATGACCTCATTCTTGGCCGCCGGCGCTCCGGCCATCTCCGGTAACCGGGAGTGGGTCGGGAAGCTTCGTACGGGTCTAGGGAGTCTACCTTGCAAGTTTGAGGGACTCCCATGAGCTCAGTTGAAATCCGCCATTAGAGGCATTAAGCTCGAATTGGAGCTTCATGCCCCGGCTGGCGCCGCCTCTTCCCGTCGACCAAGCCTGGGTCTGGAAAGCATCAGGGAGGTGAGGTGCACCTGCTGGTGCATCTGGATGAAGCCCAGAAACTCTGGGTTGATCATCACGAATTTCAAGGCATGGGGTCATCTTCTTCCTCGAGCCCGAGCTCGGCCTGGAGGTTTTGGGTTGCTCCAGGTTTGGGAAAAATGATCCAGCACTTCAATGGATCAATTTGATCCAAGTTAGAGGACCTCGGGTGCTTTGGTTGCTGAGATCAATTTAAGTTATGTGCTTGTGTATAGTGTATGGAATGGTGCACATAAGATGTTTGAAGAAATGCCTCAAAGAACTTCGAAGCAGAATTTGGCAAAACTTTGAATAGGAAAGTTGTTTAGAATTGTCCCCTGAGCTTGATGCTCACTTCAGATCAACCTGGATTTGTGTGGACAAGTATTTGGTGCATTGTGAATGTGTGTGAAAGCAAGAATGGGGTTCTGGTTGAACCAGCAGGAATGGGCTGCCAAGATGGTGAGCCCCAGTGTCCTTGCAATATTTGAAGACATGTTTATATGCAAAGTTTTGCTGAATGATGCAGAAATGAAAAGTTATGTCCTAATCGAGCTTAAATGCAATAAATTCTTAATAACTGTATTAGGGTCTGTTTGAAAAGTTGTAACAGTGTACTCCTGGCTATTTTGGGGTCACTGAACGCGATGCTCGCGTTTATTTTGGGTTTTGGTGAGCCGAAGAAACGGAAATGCGTTTCGGCTAGGTTAGAGAAGTAAATTATGGCCCGAGATTTGCCCCGGGCATCGTGCTGCCACAAATGGGTGAGCACGGTGTTCAGCAAGTCAAATGTCACCTGCTGGAGGTGACGGCTCGTAAAAATGATTTACCGTTTAAGAGAACGAGCCAAAACAGTGGTTATTTAGTGTATAAAACACATTCTGGGTAAGCTCGAGGGCCTTGCTGCAATTGTAGCAGTATAGAAAAGCTAGATAAATGTTCTAAAACATTATTAACCTTTCAGTGGGTTTCTTGGGGGTTCTTGAAAAGCTAAATTGCTTAATATTGCGTTAATCGACGAAATAGTCAATTCGCGCTAGTTGCACTTTGAGGATTGATAGATCCTGAGTTGTCACCTGGTATTTTGTAGGCCCCAGTCATCAGGAGCCAGCCCGTGATCCATCTTATCGCGACCGACTACCTTGAGGTGGGTTATCTTCGGTCCGCGTTTTATCAGATCGGCCCTACGGGTACCGTAATAGGACGGACCCCTTTGGTATTTGGTTGTTTATATTCTCGCTTGCATATCATATCTATATTTCAGCAGTGGTTGTTTATTATCATACTGAGTTATCCCATGCCTCTATTTCCAGCAGTTGCTTGTTATTCATGTTGAGATATATCATGTTCCTCTCAGTGGTTGATATGCATTTCCTGGATACATGCCATGCTTGATTGGTCACTAGCATAGTCTATACCTGTTTCTATTCTTCACTGCATGTTTAGAATAGGAGATACTTCTTCAGTACGTGGCATGTTATACTCGCATCCCAGTAGGGATTTTCCTCGACTTCTTGCCGTCTTTGTGGTCAGTGGACCATGGTTTGAGCATCAGCATTATGATCGCCGTCGAGCCAAGCTTTCAGTCGCGCACACCAGCGGATTAGCTACCCGTTATGGTGTTCTTTACCGGTAGAGAGGTCTGATTGACCCGTGAGCCTAGTGGGGTTATGATAGCTTGATTGGGTGTCCAAAAGTGGTTGTTGCCTGAGGCCCCAATGACCAAAAGTGGTTGTTGCCTGAGGTCATATGCTCCATGGCAAATTTAGCCTGAGGCCCTTGTGGTCAAAAGTGGCAGTGATTGGGTATATTTGTGATGATTACTTTTGATGCATTATCCTTGTTTATTTCCTGCTTGACAAATTATCAGACGGATTATCAGATATAGCATGATCATTTACTGCTCACCAGATTATCAGTGATAGTGTGACTATTTCCTGCTTGTCAGATTATCAGTTATAGCATGATCATTTACTGCTTGCCAGATTATCAGTGCTAGCATGATTGTTTCCTGCTTATCAGTACAGTATATTCATTCCTGTTTGTCAGTTATAGCATGATCATTCATTCCTACTTGTAGTCTTATCAGTTATAGCATGATCAGCTCTATATATGATTACACTGCTCAGTTGATTAATCCATGATACTCTGCTGAGATTATATACCTGTTTTCTATCTTTCAGCATATCCTACTCTTGCTATCCGCTTATTATTGTACCCAGTAGGTACGGCTTGCTATTTCCCGGCCCGTCGTGCCCACTGGGATACACTCCGGTGTGTCTCACACCCTCGGGTGACTGTTTTTCAGGTCCTTCGGGTGGGGGGACTTTTGGACGCTCTGTGTGAGGACGTGAGATAGACGGACCCTGGTAGGATGTACCCCTTTTGGTTTTAGTAAAACTTATAACTGATATTTTCATTTTGAGAAACTGGATTGTAATAACTCTGGAACCTTGTGGATGTAATAGAGTAGAACTTATTTAGTATATCTATCTTGTATCTACTCTGATTGAGTGTATCTGTTAGCCGAGCACATATAGGGAAGACTTTGTGGGAGGTATAGAGACTTTTCTATATGTGTGGCGGTCTGTTCACACCTTGGAGGAAGCAAGTTTAAACTCTGATTTTAAAGAAAAAAAAAAATTTTTAGACCCATTTTCAAATTTCGGGGCGTGACAGATTAGATGGTATCAGAGCATAGGTACACGGTACCTAGGTTTGGGTTAGGAAAAAACCCTAGAATGACTGAGATGATGCGAGAGCGGGGGCATATGGGTAGATAATTAAAAAATAATACGGTTAATTGAGTCTGGCCTGACTTGGTGGTTGGGCTGCAGATTATGGCCCGTCTTCGAGGTAGAGGGTCCCAGCGTGGGGCGGACAGTGGCCGAGGTGTCGGCCGACCGCCCAGTGCACCAGTGGAGCCGGCGGATACTGATCGGTTCCAGCAGATGCAAGATCAGATCACCGCACTGTCGGCGGTGGTTCAGCAGCTGGTGCAGCAGGTCACTACTTTTACTGCTCCACCAACCCCGCCACCAGTACCACCTCCTGTGCCAGTGGTGGAGGAACCAATCGTACCTCCTGTCGCCCCTATACCACCAGTAGCGACAGCCCCGGCAACTACCACCACTTCTGGGGCTGCAGCCGCCACGGATACACTGAATGCTGCAATCGGGACTTCTTCGCTGCCAACGACGCCTGTTGCTACACGGGATGCTGCCCAGGCAGAACGGGCCCGAGCAAAGGCTGTGTTATTAGAATTCAAGAAGTTCCAGCCGCCCACTTTCGATGGTACGGATCCTGATAATTGGGCGATTGAGAAGTGGGTGCTGCATATTGAGAAGCTATTCCGAGATATGTATACGGAGGACCGAGACCGCGTACATTTGGCCGCTCACTGTCTTGCGGGTGAGGCGGACCAATGGTGGTCAGAAACACTGAGGGAGCAGTTTGGGGGTATACATGAACCCTCGTGGCATGACTTCAAGGCGGCAATTTATGACCGCTACCTGAATGACATCACGAAGCAAGAGTTGGAAAGGGAATTGGAAACCATGCGTCAGGGGGATCGCACGGTTCGGGATTATGAGCGGGAATTCTCCCGTATAAGCGCTCTAATTCCGCATGCGGTGCGAGATGAAGGTCGCAAGATTCGACTGTTTACTCAAGGGCTGCGACCCGACATCAGGCGACTTCTCTCCCCTCTGGACATCAGTTTGTATCGGAACTGTGTCAAGCGTGCACTTGCTGTGCAAGCTGATATCTCTGTTGCACGTGCTGAGCGCCAAGCGGCTGAAAAGGGCAAGGAGAAGAAAAGGCCATTTCCTGGAAATACTAGTGGTTCAATAAGCAGTGGCAAACCACCTAAATATCCTCGATCCCAAAGAACGGCCAAGAGCGTGAGTACCCCTGCTGTTAGCCAACCGCCATTTTCTCAGTCATGCATTATTTGTGGCGGATCCCATCGTACTACTAGTTGTGAACAACGCCATGGTCGCTGTTTCCGCTGTGGCCAGACAGGACATATGGCGAATAGCTGTTCGCAGCGACCTACATCGGCTCCATCCTCAGCTTCTGCTCCTGCCGCCCCTGGTCGACGTCCAAACCCTACTGCTAGTTCGGCATCCACGGGACATACCCCTCGACCGACTGAAGGAGCGCGCCAACCTGCTGGCGGGCGAGTCTATGCATTGACTCAGAACGATCCACCAATGGAGGACCCGACAGAAGTCCACATAATTGACAAATGAAGAATTATTGGTGGTTTGGAACTAATCGTGATAATTGAGCCTTATTAAAACTTTAGTAGTACTATAGTTAAGTTTAAGTTTCGGGGACGAAACTTTTTATAAGTGGTGGGTGATGTAGTAATCGTGAATTTTTAAAGATTTAAATAAATTTCTGGAATTTAAATAGCAGAAAATTGAGCAAATAAGACCCAAAAATATCGACTTTTGATCGGGGTCTGATCTGGAAAATCCGAGATCACCATTGCGATCGTCTCGTCGAAACATAGAAGTTTCATATTCATATGTTTTCGATCTGACGGTCGGATCTTCCAGAAATCAGAAATCAAAAACGGGCCCCACGACTTAAGTGTGAATAGTAACTCGCGATTTTCGACCCCTCGCGAGCAACGGTTGGCCGAACTACTGTCTAAGAAATTCATATAGGGGTATGAGTAATGGAACCTAGCTAATTTCGACGTTCTGAGCGCGATGGCGCTGACGGAATTCGCGTTTGGCGACCCGGGTGCATCGAAGTGCGTGCAACGCACTGTATTCTATCAAACAAGATGGAACAACTTTTTATCTGGTCGTCAAACGAACCAAGCAAATACGCCACTTGACAGGTCTCGACGAGCCGGACGTCGTGGCGAAGTCCGTTTCGCGAAATGACGCTCGGATCGCCTCGAAATGCGTGAAAAGCATAAAATTGTTGCTTTTTCTCTAAATATCCTAAGTGTTCTTGGGCCAGACCTTTGGGGCTTTGTGCTTTGGGCCTCTGCCACCCTAAGAAGCCCACGAAGGAGGCTGGGCAGAGCTCGGAGGTTGAGGTATGGTGTGAACCCGGTTTGAGCAAGAATCTTGCATTAAGTGTGTTGCCTCTTGGACTGCCTTGGGCCAATGCTCGAGGGGGTGTGTGGGGTGAAACCGAAGCACCAAACTCCTCTGAACCTTCCAGATTTAGCCTGAGTGTGAAGGGTGGCCGAGGGTCATAATTCCCAAAACTGTGAACTCGGGAGAGAGAGAAAGAGTTAAAAGGTTGGAACCAACTCCTTCCAGTCTTCATGAAAGATCCTGAAGAGTTCCTTGGCATCTCTGGAGCATTGCTGGAGTTGCCCGAGGCCGCGCGTGAAGAGGACCCGAAAACCGGCTTCTTCCTCCTTCACCAACTCCGGCCAAGGTGAGAGCACCCTAACTCTTGGTTTCTAACCCCCGGGACCCATAGCAGTAGACTTCCCATGTCCTAGGGATGCTCCGTGCACAAGCCCGAGCCCTCATGCACGCGGGTTGGCCGGCGGGAAAAGCTCTCGCCGGAAACCTAGCCGAGCTCCGCCGCAAGAGAACTCACAAACCGCTTGACCAATACGCACCAAAATTGGGGTGCCGAGACTGTAGAACAAGTAGAATAAATCTGCAAAGTCTTGGGATTTTTGGTTGAGCCGTTTGCGAGAAAAAGGATGCCCTAGTTTTTGGAAAAGTGCAAGATGGCCGAGCTTGCAGCTCCGGCGCCGGCGTGCCTCCTCGCCGCCGGGCACTAGTCCAAACGGGTTGCGGGGAGTGCAATGAGTGCATCCATGCACTTGCATGCTGCCCATGCAGCATCGGGTGGCGGCGGCCATGTTCAACCCGAGAATGACCTCATTCTTGGCCGCCGGCGCTCCGGCCATCTCCGGCGACCGGGAGTGGGTCGGGAAGCTTCGTATGGGTCTAGAGAACCTACCTTGCAAGTTTGAGGGACTCCCATGGGCTCGGTTGAAATCCGCCATTAGAGGCATTAAGCTCGAATTGGAGCTTCATGCCCCGGCCGGCGCCGCCTCTTCCCGTCGACCAAGCATGGGTCTGGAAAGCATCAGGGAGGTGAGGTGCACCTGCTGGTGCATCTGGATGAAGCCCAGAAACTCTGGGTTGATCATCACGAATTTCAAGGCATGGTGTCATCTTCTTCCTCGAGCCCGAGCTCGGCCTGGAGGTTTTGGGTTGCTCCAGGTTTGGGAAAATGATCCAACACTTCAATGGATCAATTTGATCCAAGTTAGAGGACCTCGGGTGCTTTGGTTGCTGAGATCAATTTAAGTTATGTGCTTGTGTATAGTGTATGGAATGGTGCACATAAGATGTTTGAAGAAATGCCTCAAAGAACTTCGAAGCAGAATTTGGCAAAACTTGAATCAAAGTTGTTTAGAATTGTCCCCTGAGCTTGATGCTCACTTCAGATCAACATGGATCTGTGTGGACAAGTATTTGGTGCATTGTGAATGTGTGTGAAAGCAAGAATGGGGTTCTGGTTGAACCAGCAGGAATGGGCTGCCAAGATGGTGAGCCCCAGTGTCCTTGCAATATTTGAAGACATGTTTATATGCAAAGTTTTGCTGAATGATGCAGAAATGAAAAGTTATGTCCTAATCGAGCTTAAATGCAATAAATTCTTAATAACTGTATTAGGGTCTGTTTGAAAAGTTGTAGCAGTGTACTCCTGGCTATTTTGGGGTCACTGAACGCGATGCTCGCGTTTATTTTGGGTTTTGGTGAGCCGAAGAAACGAAAATGCGTTTCGGCTAGGTTAGAGAAGTAAATTATGGCCCGAGATTTGCCCCGGGCATCGTGCTGCCACAAATGGGTGAGCACGGCGTTCAGTAAGTCAAATGTCACCTGCTGGAGGTGACGGCTCGTAAAAATGATTTACCGTTTAAGAGAACGAGCCAAAACAGTGGTTATTTAGTGTATAAAACACATTCTGGGTAAGCTCGAGGGCCTTGCTGCAATTGTAGCAGTATAGAAAAGCTAGATAAATGTTCTAAAACATTATTAACCTTTCAGTGGGTTTCTTGGGGGTTCTTGAAAAGCTAAATTGCTTAATATTGCGTTAATCGACGAAATAGTCAATTCGCGCTAGTTGCACTTTGAGGATTGATAGATCCTGAGTTGTCACTTGGTATTTTGTAGGCCCCAGTCATCAGGAGCCAGCCCGTGATCCATCTTATCGCGACCGACTACCTTGAGGTGGGTTATCTTCGGTCCGCGTTTTATCAGATCGGCCCTACGGGTACCGTAATAGGACGGACCCCTTTGGTATTTGGTTGTTTATATTCTCGCTTGCATATCATATCTATATTTCAGCAGTGGTTGTTTATTATCATACTGAGTTATCCCATGCCTCTATTTCCAGCAGTTGCTTGTTATTCATGTTGAGATATATCATGTTCCTCTCAGTGGTTGATATGCATTTCCTGGATACATGCCATGCTTGATTGGTCACTAGCATAGTCTATACCTGTTTCTATTCTTCACTGCATGTTTAGAATAGGAGATACTTCTTCAGTACGTGGCATGTTATACTCGCATCCCAGTAGGGATTTTCCTCGGCTTCTTGCTGTCTTTGTGGTCAGTGGACCATGGTTTGAGCATCAGCATTGTGATCGCCGTCGAGCCAAGCTTTCAGTCGCGCACACCAGCGGATTAGCTACCTGTTATGGTGTTCTTTACCGGTAGAGAGGTCTGATTGACCCGTGAGCCTAGTGGGGTTATGATAGCTTGATTGGGTGTCCAAAAGTGGTTGTTGCCTGAGGCCCCAATGACCAAAAGTGGTTGTTGCCTGAGGTCATATGCTCCATGGCAAATTTAGCCTGAGGCCTTGTGGTCAAAAGTGGCAGTGATTGGGTATATTTGTGATGATTACTTTTGATGCATTATCCTTGTTTATTTCCTGCTTGACAAATTATCAGACGGATTATCAGATATAGCATGATCATTTACTGCTCACCAGATTATCAGTGATAGTGTGACTATTTCCTGCTTGTCAGATTATCAGTTATAGCATGATCATTTACTGCTTGCCAGATTATCAGTGCTAGCATTGTTTTCCTGCTTATCAGTACAGTATATTCATTCTGTTTGTCAGTTATAGCATGATCATTCATCCTACTTGTAGTCTTATCAGTTATAGCATGATCAGCTCTATATATGATTACACTGCTCAGTTGATTAATCCATGATACTCTGCTGAGATTATATACCTGTTTTCTATCTTTCAGCATATCCTACTCTTGCTATCCGCTTATTATTGTACCCAGTAGGTACGGCTTGCTATTTCCCGGCCCGTCC
>CM054938.1:19862708-19935628 GCA_029168755.2 Tillandsia fasciculata | reverse complement strand
ATTTCTCAGGTAAATACAAAAAAATAATAATAATAAGAAGGAAAAAATAAATTTTCTTTGAAAGCCGGTTTGGGACCTCTTCGGACGCCCCTTACTTCAGGTTGAAAAGGAAAGAAAAGAAAAAAAAGAAAGATAGGGAAAAGAAAAAAAAATAAAAGAAATAAAGAAAAAAAAAAAGAAAAAAAAAAAAGTCAACAACGGATGATTTCTTCGTACATCCGAACTCAAGATAAGTCAAAGTGGATTCCCTTCGGAACCCAAATTAATTACAAGATAAGCCAAAGTGGATTCGGATCCCAAATATAAAGCGGATTTCCTTCAGATCCCAAGTCAAATAAAATAAAATAAAATAAAATAGACTTCTTCGAATCTTAAATAATTTCTTCTTCGGATTCCCGATAATTTCAAAAATAGAAACTTTCTCGGATCCCAAATAATTTCAAAAAGGGTCCCACATCAAAATAAAATAACGGTATTTTCTCCTGACCCCAAAACAAAAATTAGTGGATTCATTCGGATCCCAAGTCAAATTATAAAATAAAAGGGATGGAATCCCGAGAGAAAAAAAAAGGGATTTATTCAGATCATACCATCAAAATAAAATAACGGAGCTCGAAACCCAAGATAAAATAAGGGATTTTCTGCGAATCCCAAGATAAATTAGAAAATTTTCTTCGGATGCAAAATAAAATAAAATAAAATAAAAGGGGATATTGAAATAAATGGGAATTCCTTTGAATTGAGAAAGAATTCAAATCAACTGGGAGTCTAAGTCCGATTCAAAAGGACTAATCATTCCAACCATATACGGATCTCAAATCCGATCCACATACGGATCTCAAATCCAATCCACATATGACATAGGCCCAATACACATACGGATCTCAAATCCAACCACATATGACATAGGCCCGATCCACATACGGATCTCAAATCCAACCCACATATGACATAGGCCCAATCCATATACGGGTCTTAAATCCAGTCCACTCACAAATAAAACCCAAAAATTCAAAATCCATTCGATCCACAAATAAAACCCAAAAATCCAAAACCTATTCGATCCACAAATAAAACCCAAAACCCAAACCCATTCGATCCACAAATAAAACCCAAACCCAAAACCCAAAACCTATTCGAGTCATAAATAAAACCCAAAACCTATTCGATCCACAAATAAAACTCAAACTCCATTCAATCTCGTCGCCTTAACACATATAATTAAGGCAAAACTATATCGAAACCGACTAGATTCTAAATCATATACTTAGAATTTAGTCCAATCAAATTTGATCGAGCTCTAACACATATACTTAGAGTTCATCCAAATCAATCAAACTAACCCTAATACATATACTTAGGGTGTAGTTAACCTTTTACTCTAGCCCATATATCTAGGGTAGAAACCAAATCAACTCAACTAATCCTAATACATATACTTAGGATTAGTCAATCTCTCATTCTAGCACATATAACTAGAATGAAAAACATATCAAACTCGGCCAATCCTAATACATATAGGACTTAGCCACCACCTACTCTCGAGTAACATCAAATCCGACCCACCTCAATACATATCCTTGGGGTTTGGTCTCTCCATTTTGGAACATACGCCAAATATGGAATCAAATATAATTGGACTCTAATACATATACTTAGAGCCAATTGAACCCAATTAAACTCTAACACATATAATTAGAGTTTAACGTCGACTAATCCTCAACACATATAAGTAGGATCAAGTCAATTTCGAATCCATCTAAATCCTAACACATATACTTAGGATTTGGTCAGTCATTAGGATACGATTTATTCTATCCTTCTCATAAAGGTCTCTTAATCGAAGGTGCCCCAATCGCATGGGGGTAATTAACAATAGATGCTTGCGTCTATTGGAAGTCATGGATCCGCAATACCTGATACCCACACATATACCATCCATACATACAAATGTAAATCTGAATCACGAATACCATCCCACGGGAACCCGACAGAGGTGAACCGCGCGGGATGAGTCATTCGGGATCGCAGACAAAAATCAGTTCGTGTGTCATGTAGGAGCAGTTTAATCTTCAAAGTTTAAATAAAAGTGGCAGTAGGCATATATTGCATGGGATAATATACAGTAAAATTCACAAGATATATTGGTTTTTTATGAGAATATTTTGCGATAGTAATTATAGCAGAATGCTAAATAAATTTATTAGCCATTTATATCTTCTTGTTATAGTAAGTAATTATGCACGGTTTAGGATTCGTTATCATAGTGCAATTCGAACATGTCAGCGACAATTCAAAAACAAGTTTGACTCGGCTTCTAGAACTGCTTCTCCATGGGAATACAAACATGGAACTTTGCCCCTGTACGGACCAGGTTCGTAAAGAAAACTCCTAGAGCTTTTGCTCGAGTCTCTTGTAGGGGTCACAGTTCAATATTAGTTACATTCAAGAAAATCATTACCGTGAAGGGTCCATCACTTACATCCGAAAGATTTGGCCTGCTAAGTATGAGAGAGCTCTCAAATCTTGTTCCAGGAATATGTCTATACTTGTTCATGGACAATGATCGAAGATGAGATGCAGAGTACTGGAATAGTATTATACTTGAAAATTGCTGCATTAAAAAGGCGAAGTTTAAACAGCTGAGCACTGGAATAGAACATAATAATTAGCTCTAGGTTTCAAAAACTCAATTTTCACATCAATTCAAACATTCTCACGTTCTAATTCTATCTTTTGCCCTACAAATCAGCCTCATATATTCATTCTTGTCTATCCGTGAGTTGAAGTAGAGTGTCATTACTTAGTTTTACGGCTGCCACTAATGCATGCAAATGAGCTATACTATAATAGGCAGCGGCTTCTGAAGCTTTTCGTTGCAAATTATGCATGCATATCAAGAAAATGAATGATTACTCACCGATGAGCGCACGGCTCGATCTCACAATCCTCGCAAACCGAGAATTTCTTATTCCACGGCGGAATCTCGCCGTAGGAAACCACCTAGAAGTACATCAACCAGTACTTGTACCTCCTCCCCTGCTTTTTCGCCGCCTCATCCGATTCCTCCTCAGTCCCCCCGCACTCATAGTTTTATCCTCAAAGAGGATTTTCCACAAGCACGTCGCGAGCACCGTTCTAACCAACTTGGGGAACACTATCACCGACAGCAAGAAATGCATGGTCATCTGCCACTGATCCCCCCGAAGCTTCCGGACTAGCGCGAGGTAGAAATAGGTGCTGAAGTTTTTTTGCATCATCATTGCCTCAAAAAGAAAGTAAAAAGAATAAATGAAAGAGAGCTTAAATTAATCAAGAAATAAAATATAAAGACACGAAAAGAACATAGAATCAATACCGTACCGTACAAAAGGGTTGAGCACCATCTCTCTCTAATGAAGGGAATTCCCGAAAGTTAGCGAAAGTAATGAACAATAAAAGAGAATTGTGAGTTGGTAAAACTTAAGTGCCTACAATTTCATGATACAGTTTTTCATTAAGTGCAGATTTTTTCGGTCCTTTGTCACATGTTTGCTGCTTTCATTTCCAAATTCCCAGGCAGGAACTGGGAATTAACATTTGAGTATGTTAGTTAAAAACAACAAATTTGAGGAGTTAAAAACAAATAGCAAATCAGAACAGGGGGGCGGGGGAGGGAAACAAAAAGCTAGGAAAGAATATTTCATTTGGAAAACAATACAAAACTAAGAAAAAGAAAGCTCAGATATAAGGAATTCATCAAGTGCAGCATCAGATGAAATAAAGGAAGCTCAGATATTCAGATTTCATCAAGTGCACTGTTAGATAATCAACTTGTAGTAAGCATTGGATCAAGAACTGATTCTTTTCTGCTCCGAGGCAAAACACAACATGAGGCGAAACCCAACTTGCGCCACTTTTATATATATATATATATATATATATATATATATATATAGAGAGAGAGAGAGAGAGAGAGAGAGAGAGAGATAGAGAGACCCTTGTTGGCAACTAAGAGAGCCCATGTATTAGACCATCCAAAACTCTTAATAAGTTGGTTGTCTAAGGGAGTATAAAACTGCACCATTTTTTGTCCACCAATGCAGGAAGAAGGAAGGTTATTTGTTAGATCACAATAAGCTTGCGAAATGTTGGCCATGGAAAACTCTTGATGACTTTATTGCTTAAGGATTAGAGCACCAAGAACTCTTTATCCTTTCTTTATATCATCACTGCCCCCATAGAAATACAAAGAAACCAAAAAAGTCAAGGAAGCAAATTTAATAAATCTCAATTGTTACTTGCAATTCTTAGATGCATATAGCAGGTGAAAACTGAGATAAACTGTTGTTTTAGCTTCGGGAAAAGAAGATAATACATTGTTCCAACTACAGGGCTCAGCGAAGCATCACATGTGGCACAAGCTTATGCCATCTCAGCACAAACCAAGCAGAAAAACAAAATCTATTCCTTCTTCATTTTGTCTGATGAAACCCAACTCAATGAAAGGTCTGAAGTTCAAAGCGAGCATGGAGAGAAACGCAGGAAGTGAGCAATTAGATCTAAAAATGTTTGGAGTCTAATTTTAACACGTAAATAAACAAAAGGGGAACATTAAAAACTTTGTAATTTGTAAAGTTTAAGTATGCTGGAATTCAGTTTGGGAAATGTAAATACATATGGAACTAAATATTTAAGATGAAATACAAACTTCATATATTAACCTACAGTTATTGGAAGGCATATATCTTTAAAACTACATTATTTATGATTCCCCATTTGATGTCTCCACAATGTCCATCTATATTTTAAAGACTACAAATAAAATAATTTAGTATTAATAGGTTTATATATATATAGGTAATGAAGTTAAAAAATTCCAATTTGCAAGTTGTATGTAAAGGCAAACAGCAGGCTATTATGAAGGTGAAGAGCAAAACAACTGATTTAGATTCCTACTCAAAGTAACGGCGTAATTAGAGGTGGGATGTGAACAAAGAAAACAGAGTTCTAAGTTCAAAGTAAGCAAAAGTAGGCATGAGAGAATAAGTAGTTGAGGAGTGAATAGGTATTGACAGTAACAGAATTTATATAATACACAGAAACAGGCACCCTAAAACTACAAAAGAAGAGTGTAAATAAGGAGCTGAGAAGGGAGTATGCACTAACAGTAACATAATTTAATATTAATAATTATATATACAAATAGGAAATGAAGTTAAAAAATTCTAATTTCTAAGTTTCGTGTAAAGCCTCTTTGTAAAGTGTACATATAGGCAAATGTGACAACCAAGTATGGGAAAATCCTAATTTGTAAGTTGAAGTACATTACAAAGCACTTTCAAACCATAAAAAGATCCTAATGTAAATACATATGACTTTAAATATATCTAACGGAACAGTTCGGAACCCAAGATTAGTAGGTAAATGCAACAGGCAAGAATGAGGAAATTCAAATTTGTATGTTCAAGTACCATCACCAGCCATTTTCTAGCCATAAAACTATCCTAATTTGTAAGCTTAAGTACATTGCAAGTCTCTTTGTAAAGTGTACATATAGGTAAATGTGAGAGCTAAGCATGAGGAAATCCTAATTTTTAAGTTGTAGCACATTGCAAGGCACTTTCTAACCATAAAAAGATCCTAATGTCAATACATATGGGACTAAATATTTAAAATGAAATACAAACTTCATATATTAACCTAATATATGATTCCCCATTTGATGTCCCCATAATGTCCATCTATATCTTAAAAACTACAAATAAAGTAATTTAATATTAATAGTTTATATACAAATAGGAAATGAAGTTAAAAAATTCTAATTTCTAAGTTTCATGTAAAGGCTCTTTGTAAAGTGTACATAGAGGCAAATGTGACAGGCAAGTATGGGAAAATCCTAATTTCTAAGTTGAAGTACATTACAAAGCACTTTCTAACCATAAAAAAATCCTAATGTCAATACATAGGAACTAAATATTTAAAATGAAATACAAACTTCATATATTAACCTAATATATGATTCCCCATTTGATGTCCCCACAATGTCCATCTATATCTTAAAAACTACAAATAAAGTAATTTAATATTAATAGTTTTATATACAAATAGGAAATGAAGTTAAAAAATTCTAATTTCTAAGTTTCATGTAAAGCCTCTTTGTAAAGTGTACATATAGGGAAATGCGACAGCCAAGTATGGAAAAATCCTAATTTGTAAGTTGAAGTACATTACAAAGCACTTTCTAACCATAAAACAATCCTAATGTAAATACATATGGAACTAAATATTTAAAATAAAATATAAACTTCATATATTAATCTACAGTTATTGGAAGGCATATATCTTTAAAACTACATTATATATGATTCCCCATTTGACGTCCCCACAATGTTCATCTATATCTTAAAAACTACAAATAAAATAATTTAATATTAATAGTTTTATATACAAAATAGGAAATAAAGTTTAAAAATTCTAATTTGTAAGTTTCATGAAAAGGCAAACAATAGTCTATTATGAAGGTCAAGAGCCAAACCAATTGTTTGAGATCCCTATTCAAAGTAATGGCATAATTAGAAGTGAGATGTGAACAAAGAAAAGAGAGAGCTAAGTTAAAAGTAAGCGAAAGTAGGCATGAGAGAATAAGTAATTAAGAAGTAAATAGGTACTGAGAGCAATAGAATTTATTCCATAGGACAAATCCTAAAAATCATAGAAAGAAAACAACAAAAACAAATTACCAAATCGAATAATTCTGAAGATTAGAAAAATTAATTAAAATCTAAACAACTCAATCCCACCCACATTCGATTCTGCATCACACGAAAGTATCAATTTGATGAACTTTGATGTAAATCCACTTACAGTTGCTTAAATATATAAACAAAAATAGGCGTATTCGTTGGCATAGCATCCTTCTTTTACCAAAGGAAGGTTCAGAGATGATGTTATTAAAAAATAACTTTTGATCACAATTGAGGTACTAATTATTGGAATTAAAACATAAATAGAGAGTTATTTAGGGCAACATAAGGATAGGCACTTGCATACGGCATACCTGGACGTCGACTTTGAGGATTATATTCAGCTGATGTCTATCTATTCCGGACTGCTTTCCTGCTGAACCTGCAGCAGCGATGGAAGAAAGAGTGACCTTTCCCTCCCCAGCTTTCGCTGATATTCGTTCGATCCGCAACGAATCTGCACATGCTTCAGCCCTTTCGCGCGCGACATCGAGGCAACTAACAACCTCGAATTCATCGCCAGCAATGGGAACATCACTCAGGCCAATTACCTGGGGACAAAATTTGTAAAAGCAATAATAGAATAAATGATTCAACAATGGAAATAGACACATGCATGAACATCAAAGCTTGAACATCTGACGCCATTCATCAGTCCAATCAACACGGCGTTAGCATCTAAAATTTTTCAATTATGTAATTAGGACTGCTAATCAGCATTCTCAGTGATTATTTCACCATGGCCAAAACAGACTGATCACAATAGTCTCATGATTTTACCCGAAACTTCAGCTCCAAGAGTACACAACCTAAATCTTATCTACAATTCAAACTCTAAGAAGAAAACTTCTTTCTATAATACTCGACAATTTTATTGATTGATACAGGTATTAGCTTAGTTCTGAACTTACAATTTACAACCTAGGACTTGCATCTAAAGTTGTTCGGGACTCGGTTCCAAGATACCAATACACCAAACAACGATAAGAATTTTGAGATTTTAAATGCGCTTAAATAGCAATGATAAATGACTATTAGAGAAGTATCGCAAATAGGAAGAAACCAAGAAACCTGCACAGCCATGGATAGTCCAGCTTCATCAACTCGGCTTCCTCTATCGTCAAACATAGCACGCACCTGGACGTCGAAAATATAATATCTTAAGAATCGATTGACCATAAAATGAAACCAAATGATCCAAAAATGGAAATTTAGAGTTCATACTCCGGAACATTGATATTGTATACGAATGTGTAAGCAGAGACATAATAGAAAAACTAACCTCCCCAAAAGCTTCACCACACACAACAACATCTCCCCTTTTTAGGGTTCCATTTTGCACAATAAGAGTAGCAACTGGCCCCTTGGATTTGTCAAGACCAGCCTCAATTACAGTACCCTTTGCATTTCTATGAGGATTGGCCTTCAATTCTTGTAGCTTCACCAATTTTAATAATTATATGTTAGAGAGCTTTCGGAGCCAGATGAAGCAAAAATTCTAGAAATTAAATCCAACATACGTATACCTCTGCTACAAGCATGACAGTTTCCAACAGTTCATCAATATTCTCCCCTTTAAGAGCACTGATCTGTTTCAGCATAAAACCAAGCATCAATTTTGATTATTGATTCAGGAAATTTAATAAGAAAAGAAAGAAGAAGACACTTAGCACTTATAAGTTGGTATAAGGAAACCAACCTGAACCATTGGGGTGTCACCACCCCACATTTCGTCCAATTGTTTCTTGACCTACTATCACGGTCGAAATTCTATGATCACAGTTTTGGACACCCTTCGGTTCACATTAATAATAGACTGAATAAAGCGAGAGTCGTTCACACGAGCTCAGCCGAATGCTTTCGAGTTTTCAAGCTCGAGAAACTATATATATATATATATATATTCAACCAAAAGGATTGAAAACCAAAGGGAAACTAAATAAAACCACAGCAAAAAACCAAGAATAAATATATAGAAGCAAAAGAGGAAGGAAAAAAATAGTATAAGGCCCAGGTTAGTGTGGAGGATATTGGCGACGCACGCACAAATGGTTGCATACATTGTAGGCCATCCAGATAATGCAGGCCTATCGACTGAGCACAAATAGTTGCATACATTATAGGCCATCCAGATAATGCACGCGCAATATTCCGATATGAACAGTTGGCCAAATTTTCAAGGTCAATGAGCAGACCATTCCTCAGCTCGAGTTTTTTTTTTTTTCCTTTTTTTTTTTTTTTACTGCATCATCATCGCCTTATAAAAAAAAAAAAAGAAAGAGAAAAAAGAAGAGAGGTATTTAGAACTTACTGCAGCTGCAAGGAGCTCAAAAATTTAGCATACTGGCACTTTAAAAACAAAAATCGAGCGTGCTTGAACATGCGGTGTCACCCAAATTTGCAAGGTTTTCAATCAGATCTTTTGTAAAGCTTTAGAAGTTCCAGCTTTTATGGAAAATGCCATCTTTTTTTACTACCAAATGGATGCGGTTGCCAACATTGTTTGTCAAGTAAATATGATCATTTATAGTGATTTTTACATACACCTTTTACTGTAACTTAGCTTAATCGAGATCCACATGCAAAGGAATTTGGAATCAAAATCAGGTAGATACAGTCAGTGTGGAGGATACCGGCGACGCATGCACGAATGGTTGCATACATTGTAGGCCATCCAGATAATGCACGCCTATCGGCTATGCACAAATGGTTGCATACATTATAGGCCATCCAGATAATGAACATGCAATAGTCCGGTACGAACGGTTGGCCTAAACTATTTGGAAGGCTCCCCGCAATTTCCGCCCGAGACGTTCCCTCACGAATACTTTCCCGGACATTCGAATAGACAATTAGGACCATTTCCCTGTACAAAACATCAAGTTGTTGAAATCAGTTTAATAAATCAGCAAGAACCAAAAGGGACTACCCTCCGGAACAATCTCATCCAGGCATAAAAAGATCAGATCTACAATTACCTTAGTTCGAACATCCAATTTAAAATGGCCTATAGTTGGGGTTCTCCATGCATGTTTATCATTAAAAGAAAAAAGGGAAGAAAATCAATGTAGAAACAATGTAGAAAAGCAGTACATTTTTACGATAAATAAGTCAAAATATAATAAAAGCATAAAAAGAGAAAAACATCCACACTTTCCACATTCATTATTTGAGCAATTATATTACAGGTAATGTCATTTAGAAACAAAGGGTGGTGATTTGTTTTGGAAAAGCAAGGTCACAACAAAAATAGGTGGCAACAGCTTATAAGATTGTCGGGTGATAACGCTCGGATAAATTAGTACGCATTTCCTTCACTGTTGTTTACATTCCATTAGTAAACAAAATATATAGGGCTCTACTAACCTTAATTCTACACCGTGGGAGTAACAAAGATTACAAATGAGATGGTTATTCTTTTCAAAAAAATCTACTATGAGAATAAAAATAAAAAACTTTTCTGCAGAACAGTTGAGTACAAAAGGAAAATACCTCTAGCTTGGTAATTTAGGCTTTGTACTCATGGACATGCATCCACTCTGTAGATGACCACTTATTCCCTTTAATCACAGGGCATCCACCTGAAACAAACCAAGATTGTAAATTGTATCTACAGATTTTATTCTCGAGTAGATCAGGCAGCGATAACTCAGAACGGGGGATTAAAAGAGAAGAAGATATTCGCTCTGCGAAATCATCTATTTAAACCATGAAATCTAAATTTCCCGAACCATAGAGGGGGGGGGGTCCCAGTAGATAAAGAGCTGCAGCACTCAAACAGCATCCCACTCCACCCCATGGGATCATCCTCAACAACAGAAGAATAAAACCCAGAAAGGCCAAAAACTTCAAACAAATTTAGAAAAGGTATAAAAGAGAAGGAAAAAAAAAAAAAAAGAGAAGTATAACTTCAAACCCAAGAAAGGGAATGTTAGGCTATGAAAGGTCCCGTCCTCGCCACTCACCATCCCCGTCCCGTCCCCGTCCTCGTCCTCGGGGACACAACTGTACCCGGCCCCGGCCTCGTGGAGTTCCCCGTCCCCGCGGGGATCCATCCCCCAATCGTTGAAAAATCAAAACTTATCGAAGCGGGTCGAAGCAAACCTGGAAAATCGTGGAAGAGGCCGAATGCACGGCGAAGGTTGAGGACGCCGGTCGGCGCAACAATGAGCGATCTAGGAACGGCGAATGAAGAGGCGGCCCCGTATAGGAAGTAATCGGCAGCGAGCAGAGAAAGCTCGAGAGGGTTTGGTGTGGAGCCGCCCGGAGGCGGAAGAGCCGTCGAGTAGAGGGTGGCGACTGGCGAAGCGAGGGATGAGGGCGAGTGAGGAAGGTGGGTTTTGAACTCTGATGAAGCCCTCAATCGAGAGGGGTTTGGTTTCGGACCGGTAAAAGCAAAACAATAAAAGATAAGGAACATATATTTATGAACCAAACAGATGGCAAATTAGCTTTCCATAAATTCAACCGAACAGTAGGGGGTCGTACCTGAACTCGCCGGCGAGGCGGCGACTTTGGAGCCCGATCCGCACCGACACGTTGCACCACCGCTCGCCGAGCTCCGGGAGGAGGCGCGCGAGGGCGATCGACCGATCTTCGCAGTCGTCGTCGCCGCCCCCGCCGCCGCTGCCGTGGACGTTGAAGAAGCAGGAGAAGCAGATCGAGGAGCAGAGCTTCTGCTTCAGGGAGGAAGAGGGAGAGGAAGTGTGGAGAAGCCAGGTGAAAGGGATAGAAGAGAGGAGAGAGAGAGAGAGAAGGGAAGCTCTGCACCCCCATGTGCGTGAATAGAAGGAAAATAGAAGAACAAATAGGAAAGAAGGGCCCATGTGCAATGCACTGTCAACCCAACCCATGTGCAATGTGCAATGTGAATAGAAGAACAAATAGAAGAAAATTAAGAAAGAACATCAATAAAAATTCCAAAGCAAACGCACGAACCAGGAACGCACGCCACGTCGGTTCGGGACGCCTGAGAAGCCTCCACGGAGGCTCGGAAAAACTCGGAATTTATAGTCTTTATTGATTAGCTTACTATATAAGAGGCAAAATTTGCTTTCTATTTATATATTAGCTTACTTGATGTGGCATTAAATTGGCATTAAATTGTCATTATATATATAATGGAAGAGATTTTTATACTGCATTAAAAATCCTACCCCCTTTTACATCAAAGTTGTTATAATATATACAAAGTTTCCTACTCTGTATAAAACATCAAAGCAATCATCACTGTAGAAAAATCTAATTAGAAAATTTAATTAGATTTTAATTAGAAAATTTAATTAGAAAAATCTAATTAGAAAATTTAATTAGAAAATCAAAGCAATCATCACAACATTATAACAACTGTAGAAAATTTAATTAGAAAATTTGCATTATAACAACTTTGATTTTCAGTAAAAAACTTTGTATATATAATGACAATGCCCACGATCGCAGTTGTAAGAATTTGAATTTTTGAAAATAAATAAATAAATGAAAATGATTGAAGTCCAGTTGAATTTGGATCATGAAAAGCACAAGTAGTCTAAGAGCCCCTTTTCTGCAGTGTAAATTGCACAGTTAGTGGGCCAGAAATATCACTTTTCAATCCGAGCCTGATCTCGAAGATCCGAGACCACGAGTGCGACCGTCATGACGAACTGAGCGAAAACCATATTAAGCTTGTTCAGATCTGACGGTTGGATCTTCCAGAAATCAGCGTTGAAGCCGGCGGGACCCGCGACTTAAGTCGCGGGTACAAGTGAACAGTAAACCCTATTTTCGGTTCCCCTTCGTGCCAACGTTGAGCCAATTCACTATCCGGAAGCCGAACATAGCACTTCAAATAGTGGATTTTAATAGTTTCGTCGTTCTGGACGCAATGGCGCTGACGGAATTTCTGTTTGACGACTCTAGAGTCTCGAAAAGCGCGAAAACTGTATTTTGACACAGTAATTTATGGACCGCGAGTTCATATGGGCACTTTCTCGAAAAACGAAAATCGCTACCTGATAGGATTCGTCGAGCCGGACGTCGTGGCGAAGTCCGTTTTTCGAATTGACTATCGGATTGCCTCGAAAAGCACGAAATACAGCGAAAAATGTAAATTTTGCATATGAAACCCTATGTAATTAACTTACCTCGTTTTGCGTGCCATGCGTTGGAGAGGGACTTGAGTGTGAGAAGAAATTACTGTGAAGGACTGGGGTGAAATAACAGAGCTTAAGGGGGCTTGTAGTGCAATTGTGCCAAGCTTGCACTATTCAAAAAAAATTGAATTTCGAAAGTTCGGTGGAAGCTCCTTAAAAGGACCGCAGCCTCAGCTCCGACAGAAACAAACTCTCTCCTCTCTGCGCACTCCACGCAACCGGAGCTCCGCGCCGGCCGCCGCCTCCACGTCGCCGGAGAAGAAGATCAAGACACATCTTGAACTCGGGTGACTTGGAGTGAAGGGTGCTCGGGGGTGTCTTGGTCGATCAAGAACTCATCTGTAGAGTTCCCCGTGTTGCCGCAGCCGAGCTGAGGTGGACCCGGCCCCAACCGTCGCCGTGCGCCGCCGCGGCCATCCTCCTCTCCTTCCATCTTTCCGGTGAAGGTGAGTTCTTGGATTTTTCTTCTTTGTTTTGGCAATTGGGCATGTCCAGGGTGCTACTGACACCGAGAGGATCGATCGGGTGCAGGCTGAGCCGGCGCCGCCGTCCCGATCGCCGGCGGGAGCCAACCCTGCCGGATTATCGTTTTTAGACCGAACTCGTGCGTCGCGGTCATCCGGCCGTCCAACCAAAGATCAGCACCGTTGATCTTGCTCCTCTCGACGACTGCAACCTTTCCACGAGATCTGAGGGTGATCGGATAAGGATCGGAGCGACGCGAGCCTGCCCTAGAAACCGTCGTTTTAGCATCTTGGCCGACCGTCGCCGTCCGGCGCCGCCGCTGCCTCCCACCGCCGGCCATCACCACCAGAAGACTCCTGGCACCACCAGGAAACTGTTGATCCAAGTTGCAACGGCCCGGAGTTCCTCGGCCGGAATCCGCCATTGTTGGCCGTCGGAGCTCCACCAAGCTCCGCCGCCGCGTCTCGCCGGCGACTCCAGACCCCCAGCAACTGTGCAGGTAGGGTTATTTTACCATTTTAAGACCAATGGCAGTGTTGCATGGGGATCTTGACGTCGGGATTTTCACATGTAGGGTTGCACCCGAGATCGGCCTCACCCTTCACCTCCGGCGATCCCCGGCATTCGGGACTCCGGCAACCACCCAGGTAAGATCTACAGACCCTAATGAAGCTCCCCATGATTTTGTTTTGACCCAGAACATCCCTTATATCTTGGCTCCAAAACTTGCACTCGAGCTAAGCATCTCGGGCTCCTCTCCGGCCGCCGCCGCCTCCGGCCGCCGCCGCCTCCGGCCGCCGCCGCTCGACCCCACATGGACCCGGATCTTCTGGGACACTCCTTGAACTGATGCTCCCATCTGGTGCAGGTCTGAAACTGGGTTGCCCGAGACTTAGCCAAACCGAGCCCTTGCCTCTTGGTGGTGCTGCTCCGGCCACTGTTCCGGCCAGTCTCCGACGCCCCTCAGGTGAGCCCCACTGCCCTCAGACCTTGTTCACTACCATGCTTCAGTTACCTCCTGTTCTGGTCACATGAATCTCAAGATATTACATAGCTAATAATTGGACACTAATGGATCATGGGCCAACTTTGCCCTCGGGCCCCGTGCCAGCCCAAACCTGTGAGCACGGGCTCCGTCTCGACGTAATGGACGCGCTGAAACTTACGGCGTCGTCGTTGGACCCCCGGATTGCAAGAACGAGTCGAAACAAGCAGCTATTATAGTGTTTTCATGCAATTTTAAAAACATATTGGACTAAATTGTAAATTGGACATGTTAGCTGCCTTTAGATAGTGTTTTTACATCTCCTAGGCATCTGGTTAGGATTCCGAGGACTCCCGTTGACCGGGAATCGGATTTCGTTCAATAAATCAACGATGTTGCCCCGTTTAAGCTTTCCGTTACTGTCGCGTCGTCGGGAAGGGTTTGTGTGAGTCTATTACTGACCAGACTTTCTGATACAGGGCCCAGTTGTTCAGCACCAGCCTCCCAGTAGCTGTGCGGGAGTTCGAGGGTCTGCCTTCATCCAGGTGGGTTATCTTCGAACCGGGCCTCAGCTTTTTGGCCCTCTGGTTGCTTTAGTCCAGTCGGACCCCTGTTTTTGTGATTTGCCCTGCTGATTATACCTATATGACCTATCTTGACATATGCTGATCCCTTTTGATATATCATGATCCCCCTGATTGACATTGACTCTGTTGGACCTGTACTTGAGATTACATGTTCTCGATCAGCTGATTATTGTGTACATACCCCATGATTATTACTGATAGAGTTTGATCTACTTGAGACACATCATATGTACCTGCTTATCATCTTTTATATTCCTGTACATAGATTTGCATGATTTGATGATACCTGCTGATTCCTGTCATTGAGATGGTTCTTGATATATTGTCGATATGCATGATTGATTGATAGATATAGACTGATGACTCCCTGTTGGGATCTCGGCATGTTGCCGACTACCCGGTCACTAGACCGTGAGATTGAGCATTATGATTTGCCATGCACTGCTGTACTTCACGAACATTGCCGGGGTCGCACCCCGTGGAGCTTGTTCTTTACCGGTAGAGTGGTCTGATGATAGACCCGTGAGCCCTTTTGCATCGAGACTGCTTGGCGTCTGTGAAGTGCAGGGTTATGTCAGCCGAAAGGGTGCCGAAAAGTGGCTTTGCCTGAGGTTCTATGAGACCAATATTGGCACACGATTGGGTACTTGGGATGTAGTAATCGTGAATTTTTAAAGATTTGAATAAATTTCTGGAATTTTAAATAGCAGAAAATTGAGCAAATAAGACCCAAAAATATCGACTTTTGATCGGGGTCTGATCTGGAAAATCCGAGATCACCATTGCGATCGTCTCGTCGAAACATAGAAGTTTCATATTCATATGTTTTCGATCTGACGGTCAGATCTTCCAGAAATCAGAAATCAAAAACGGGCCCCACGACTTAAGTGTGAATAGTAACTCGCGATTTTCGACCCCTCGCGAGCAACGGTTGGCCGAACTACTGTCTAAGAAATTCATATAGGGGTATGAGTAATGGAACCTAGCTAATTTCGATGTTCTGAGCGCGATGGTGCTGACGGATTTCACGTTTGGCGACCCGGGTGCATTGAAGTGCGTGCAACGCACTATTTTCTGTCAAACAAGATGGAACGACTTTTTATCTGGTCGTCAAACGAACCAAGCAAATATGCCACTTGACAGGTCTCGACGAGCCGGACGTCGTGGCGAAGTCCGTTCCACAAAATGACGCTCGGATCGCCTCGAAATGCGTGAAAAGCATAAAATTGTTGCTTTTTCTCTAAATATTTTAAGTGTTAGTGGGCCAGAGCCTTTGGGGCTTTGTGCTTTGGGCCTCTGCCACCCTAAGAAGCCCACGAAGGAGGCTGGGCAGAGCTCGGAGTTTGAGGTATGGTGTGAACCCGGTTTGAGCTTGGAATATTGCATTAAGTGTGTTGCCTCTTGGACTGCCTTGGCCAAATGCTCGAGGGGGTGTGTGGGGTGAAACCGAAGCACCAAACTCCTCTGAACCTTCCAGATTTAGCCTGAGTGTGAAGGGTGGCCGAGGGTCACAAGTTCCCAAAACTGTGAACTCGGGAGAGAGAGAAAGAGTTAAAAGGATGGAACCAACTCCTTCCTAGTCTTCATCCAAAGATCCTGAAGAGTTCCTTGGCATCTCTGGAGCATTGCTGGAGTTGCCCGAGGCCGCGCGTGAAGAAGGACCCGAAAATCGGCTTCTTCCTCCTTCACCAACTCCGGCCAAGGTGAGAGCACCCTAACTCTTGGTTTCTAACACCCGGGACCCATAGCAGTAGACTTCCCATGTCCTAGGGATGCTCCATGCACAAGCCCGAGCCCCCATGCACGCGGGTTGGCCGGCGGGGAAAAGCTCTCGCCGGAAACCTAGCCGAGCTCCACCGCAAGAGAACTCACAAACCGCTTGACCAATACGCACCAAAATTGGGGTGCCGAGACTGTAGAACAAGTAGAATAAATCTGCAAAGTCTTGGGATTTTTGGTTGAGCCGTTTGCGAGAAAAAGGATGCCCTAGTTTTTGGAAAAGTGCAAGATGGCCGAGCTTGCAGCTCCGGCGCCGGCGCGCCTCCTCGCCGCCGGGCACTAGTCCAAACGGGTTGCGGGGAGTGCAATGAGTGCATCCATGCACTTGCATGCTGCCCATGCAGCATCGGGTGGCGGCGGCCATGTTCAACCCGAGAATGACCTCATTCTTGGCCGCCGGCGCTCCGGCCATCTCCGGTAACCGGGAGTGGGTCGGGAAGCTTCGTACGGGTCTAGGGAGTCTACCTTGCAAGTTTGAGGGACTCCCATGAGCTCAGTTGAAATCCGCCATTAGAGGCATTAAGCTCGAATTGGAGCTTCATGCCCCGGCTGGCGCCGCCTCTTCCCGTCGACCAAGCCTGGGTCTGGAAAGCATCAGGGAGGTGAGGTGCACCTGCTGGTGCATCTGGATGAAGCCCAGAAACTCTGGGTTGATCATCACGAATTTCAAGGCATGGGGTCATCTTCTTCCTCGAGCCCGAGCTCGGCCTGGAGGTTTTGGGTTGCTCCAGGTTTGGGAAAAATGATCCAGCACTTCAATGGATCAATTTGATCCAAGTTAGAGGACCTCGGGTGCTTTGGTTGCTGAGATCAATTTAAGTTATGTGCTTGTGTATAGTGTATGGAATGGTGCACATAAGATGTTTGAAGAAATGCCTCAAAGAACTTCGAAGCAGAATTTGGCAAAACTTTGAATAGGAAAGTTGTTTAGAATTGTCCCCTGAGCTTGATGCTCACTTCAGATCAACCTGGATTTGTGTGGACAAGTATTTGGTGCATTGTGAATGTGTGTGAAAGCAAGAATGGGGTTCTGGTTGAACCAGCAGGAATGGGCTGCCAAGATGGTGAGCCCCAGTGTCCTTGCAATATTTGAAGACATGTTTATATGCAAAGTTTTGCTGAATGATGCAGAAATGAAAAGTTATGTCCTAATCGAGCTTAAATGCAATAAATTCTTAATAACTGTATTAGGGTCTGTTTGAAAAGTTGTAACAGTGTACTCCTGGCTATTTTGGGGTCACTGAACGCGATGCTCGCGTTTATTTTGGGTTTTGGTGAGCCGAAGAAACGGAAATGCGTTTCGGCTAGGTTAGAGAAGTAAATTATGGCCCGAGATTTGCCCCGGGCATCGTGCTGCCACAAATGGGTGAGCACGGTGTTCAGCAAGTCAAATGTCACCTGCTGGAGGTGACGGCTCGTAAAAATGATTTACCGTTTAAGAGAACGAGCCAAAACAGTGGTTATTTAGTGTATAAAACACATTCTGGGTAAGCTCGAGGGCCTTGCTGCAATTGTAGCAGTATAGAAAAGCTAGATAAATGTTCTAAAACATTATTAACCTTTCAGTGGGTTTCTTGGGGGTTCTTGAAAAGCTAAATTGCTTAATATTGCGTTAATCGACGAAATAGTCAATTCGCGCTAGTTGCACTTTGAGGATTGATAGATCCTGAGTTGTCACCTGGTATTTTGTAGGCCCCAGTCATCAGGAGCCAGCCCGTGATCCATCTTATCGCGACCGACTACCTTGAGGTGGGTTATCTTCGGTCCGCGTTTTATCAGATCGGCCCTACGGGTACCGTAATAGGACGGACCCCTTTGGTATTTGGTTGTTTATATTCTCGCTTGCATATCATATCTATATTTCAGCAGTGGTTGTTTATTATCATACTGAGTTATCCCATGCCTCTATTTCCAGCAGTTGCTTGTTATTCATGTTGAGATATATCATGTTCCTCTCAGTGGTTGATATGCATTTCCTGGATACATGCCATGCTTGATTGGTCACTAGCATAGTCTATACCTGTTTCTATTCTTCACTGCATGTTTAGAATAGGAGATACTTCTTCAGTACGTGGCATGTTATACTCGCATCCCAGTAGGGATTTTCCTCGACTTCTTGCCGTCTTTGTGGTCAGTGGACCATGGTTTGAGCATCAGCATTATGATCGCCGTCGAGCCAAGCTTTCAGTCGCGCACACCAGCGGATTAGCTACCCGTTATGGTGTTCTTTACCGGTAGAGAGGTCTGATTGACCCGTGAGCCTAGTGGGGTTATGATAGCTTGATTGGGTGTCCAAAAGTGGTTGTTGCCTGAGGCCCCAATGACCAAAAGTGGTTGTTGCCTGAGGTCATATGCTCCATGGCAAATTTAGCCTGAGGCCCTTGTGGTCAAAAGTGGCAGTGATTGGGTATATTTGTGATGATTACTTTTGATGCATTATCCTTGTTTATTTCCTGCTTGACAAATTATCAGACGGATTATCAGATATAGCATGATCATTTACTGCTCACCAGATTATCAGTGATAGTGTGACTATTTCCTGCTTGTCAGATTATCAGTTATAGCATGATCATTTACTGCTTGCCAGATTATCAGTGCTAGCATGATTGTTTCCTGCTTATCAGTACAGTATATTCATTCCTGTTTGTCAGTTATAGCATGATCATTCATTCCTACTTGTAGTCTTATCAGTTATAGCATGATCAGCTCTATATATGATTACACTGCTCAGTTGATTAATCCATGATACTCTGCTGAGATTATATACCTGTTTTCTATCTTTCAGCATATCCTACTCTTGCTATCCGCTTATTATTGTACCCAGTAGGTACGGCTTGCTATTTCCCGGCCCGTCGTGCCCACTGGGATACACTCCGGTGTGTCTCACACCCTCGGGTGACTGTTTTTCAGGTCCTTCGGGTGGGGGGACTTTTGGACGCTCTGTGTGAGGACGTGAGATAGACGGACCCTGGTAGGATGTACCCCTTTTGGTTTTAGTAAAACTTATAACTGATATTTCCATTTTGAGAAACTGGATTGTAATAACTCTGGAACCTTGTGGATGTAATAGAGTAGAACTTATTTAGTATATCTATCTTGTATCTACTCTGATTGACTGTATCTGTTAGCCGAGCACATATAGGGAAGACTTTGTGGGAGGTATAGAGACTTTTCTATATGTGTGGCGGTCTGTTCACACCTTGGAGGAAGCAAGTTTAAACTCTGATTTTAAAGAAAAAAAAAAATTTTTAGACCCATTTTCAAATCTCGGGGCGTGACAGATTAGATGGTATCAGAGCATAGGTACACGGTACCTAGGTTTGGGTTAGGAAAAACCCTAGAATGACTGAGATGATGCGAGAGCGGGGGCATATGGGTAGATAATTAAAAAATAATACGGTTAATTGAGTCTGGCCTGACTTGGTGGTTGGGCTGCAGATTATGGCCCGTCTTCGAGGTAGAGGGTCCCAGCGTGGGGCGGACAGTGGCCGAGGTGTCGGCCGACCGCCCAGTGCACCAGTGGAGCCGGCGGATACTGATCGGTTCCAGCAGATGCAAGATCAGATCACCGCACTGTCGGCGGTGGTTCAGCAGCTGGTGCAGCAGGTCACTACTTTTACTGCTCCACCAACCCCGCCACCAGTACCACCTCCTGTGCCAGTGGTGGAGGAACCAATCGTACCTCCTGTCGCCCCTATACCACCAGTAGCGACAGCCCCGGCAACTACCACCACTTCTGGGGCTGCAGCCGCCACGATACACTGAATGCTGCAATCGGGACTTCTTCGCTGCCAACGACGCCTGTTGCTACACGGGATGCTGCCCAGGCAGAACGGGCCCGAGCAAAGGCTGTGTTATTAGAATTCAAGAAGTTCCAGCCGCCCACTTTCGATGGTACGGATCCTGATAATTGGGCGATTGAGAAGTGGGTGCTGCATATTGAGAAGCTGTTCCGAGATATGTATACGGAGGACCGAGACCGTACATTTGGCCGCTCACTGTCTTGCGGGTGAGGCGGACCAATGGTGGTCAGAAACACTGAGGGAGCAGTTTGGGGGTATACATGAACCCTCGTGGCATGACTTCAAGGCGGCAATTTATGACCGCTACCTGAATGACATCACGAAGCAAGAGTTGGAAAGGGAATTGGAAACCATGCGTCAGGGGGATCGCACGGTTCGGGATTATGAGCGGGAATTCTCCCGTATAAGCGCTCTAATTCCGCATGCGGTGCGAGATGAAGGTCGCAAGATTCGACTGTTTACTCAAGGGCTGCGACCCGACATCAGGCGACTTCTCTCCCCTCTGGACATCAGTTTGTATCGGAACTGTGTCAAGCGTGCACTTGCTGTGCAAGCTGATATCTCTGTTGCACGTGCTGAGCGCCAAGCGGCTGAAAAGGGCAAGGAGAAGAAAAGGCCATTTCCTGGAAATACTAGTGGTTCAATAAGCAGTGGCAAACTACCTAAATATCCTCAATCCCAAAGAACGGCCAAGAGCGTGAGTACCCCTGCTGTTAGCCAACCGCCATTTTCTCAGTCATGCATTATTTGTGGTGGATCCCATCGTACTACTAGTTGTGAACAACGCTTTGGTCGCTGTTTCCGCTGTGGCCAGACAGGACATATGGCGAATAGCTGTTCGCAGCGACCAACATCGGCTCCATCCTCAGCTTCTGCTCCTGCCGCCCCTGGTCGACGTCCAAACCCTACTGCTAGTTCGGCATCCACGGGACATACTCCTCGACTGACTGAAGGAGCGCGCCAACCTGCTGGCGGGCGAGTCTATGCATTGACTCAGAACGATCCACCAATGGAGGACCCGACCGAAGTCCACATAATTGACAAATGAAGAATTATTGGTGGTTTGGAGCTAATCGTGATAATTGAGCCTTATTAAAACTTTAGTAGTACTATAGTTAAGTTTAAGTTTCGGGGACGAAACTTTTTATAAGTGGTGGGTGATGTAGTAATCGTGAATTTTTAAAGATTTGAATAAATTTCTGGAATTTTAAATAACAGAAAATTGAGCAAATAAGACCCAAAAATATCGACTTTTGATCGGGGTCTGATCTGGAAAATCCGAGATCACCATTACGATCGTCTCGTCGAAACATAGAAGTATCATATTCATATATTTTCGATCTGACGGTCAGATCTTCCAGAAATCAGAAATCAAAAACGGGCCCCACGACTTAAGTGTGAATAGTAACTCGCGATTTTCGACCCCTCGCGAGCAACGGTTGGCCGAACTACTGTCTAAGAAATTCATATAGGGGTATGAGTAATGGAACCTAGCTAATTTCGACGTTCTGAGCGCGATGGCGCTGACGGATTTCACGTTTGGAGACCCGGGTGCATCGAAGTGCGTGCAACGCACTGTTTTCTGTCAAACAAGATGGAACGACTTTTTATCTGGTCGTCAAACGAACCAAGCAAATACGCCACTTGACAGGTCTCGACGAGCCGGACGTCGTGGCGAAGTCCGTTCCGCGAAATGACGCTCGGATCGCCTCGAAATGCGTGAAAAGCATAAAATTGTTGCTTTTTCTCTAAATATTTTAAGTGTTAGTGGGCCAGAGCCTTTGGGGCTTTGTGCTTTGGGCCTCTGCCACCCTAAGAAGCCCACGAAGGAGGCTGGGCAGAGCTCGGAGTTTGAGGTATGGTGTGAACCCGGTTTGAGCTTGGAATATTGCATTAAGTGTGTTGCCTCTTGGACTGCCTTGGGCCAATGCTCGAGGGGGTGTGTGGGGTGAAACCGAAGCACCAAACTCCTCTGAACCTTCCAGATTTAGCCTGAGTGTGAAGGGTGGCCGAGGGTCACAATTTCCCAAAACTGTGAACTCGGGAGAGAGAGAAAGAGTTAAAAGGATGGAACCAACTCCTTCCTAGTCTTCATCCAAAGATCCTGAAGAGTTCCTTGGCATCTCTGGAGCATTGCTGGAGTTGCCCGAGGCCGCGCGTGAAGAAGGACCCGAAAACCGGCTTCTTCCTCCTTCACCAACTCCGGCCAAGGTGAGAGCACCCTAACTCTTGGTTTCTAACACCCGGGACCCATAGCAGTAGACTTCCCATGTCCTAGGGATGCTCCATGCACAAGCCCGAGCCCTCATGCACGCGGGTTGGCCGGCGGGGAAAAGCTCTCGCCGGAAACCTAGCCGAGCTCCACCGCAAGAGAACTCACAAACCGCTTGACCAATACGCACCAAAATTGGGGTGCCGAGACTGTAGAACAAGTAGAATAAATCTGCAAAGTCTTGGGATTTTTGGTTGAGCCGTTTGCGAGAAAAAGGATGCCCTAGTTTTTGGAAAAGTGCAAGATGGCCGAGCTTGCAGCTCCGGCGCCGGCGTGCCTCCTCGCCGCCGGGCACTAGTCCAAACGGGTTGCGGGGAGTGCAATGAGTGCATCCATGCACTTGCATGCTGCCCATGCAGCATCGGGTGGCGGCGGCCATGTTCAACCGGAGAATGACCTCATTCTTGGCCGCCGGCGCTCCGGCCATCTCCGGCAACCGGGAGTGGGTCGGGAAGCTTCGTACGGGTCTAGAGAGTCTACCTTGCAAGTTTGAGGGACTCCCATGGGCTCGGTTGAAATCCGCCATTAGAGGCATTAAGCTCGAATTGGAGCTTCATGCCCCGGCCGGCGCCGCCTCTTCCCGTCGACCAAGCCTGGGTCTGGAAAGCATCAGGGAGGTGAGGTGCACCTGCTGGTGCATCTGGATGAAGCCCAGAAACTCTGGGTTGATCATCACGAATTTCAAGGCATGGTGTCATCTTCTTCCTCGAGCCCGAGCTCGGCCTGGAGGTTTTGGGTTGCTCCAGGTTTGGGAAAATGATCCAGCACTTCAATGGATCAATTTGATCCAAGTTAGAGGACCTCGGGTGCTTTGGTTGCTGAGATCAATTTAAGTTATGTGCTTGTGTATAGTGTATGGAATGGTGCACATAAGATGTTTGAAGAAATGCCTCAAAGAACTTCGAAGCAGAATTTGGCAAAACTTTGAATAGGAAAGTTGTTTAGAATTGTCCCCTGAGCTTGATGCTCACTTCAGATCAACATGGATCTGTGTGGACAAGTATTTGGTGCATTGTGAATGTGTGTGAAAGCAAGAATGGGGTTCTGGTTGAACCAGCAGGAATGGGCTGCCAAGATGGTGAGCCCCAGTGTCCTTGCAATATTTGAAGACATGTTTATATGCAAAGTTTTGCTGAATGATGCAGAAATGAAAAGTTATGTCCTAATCGAGCTTAAATGCAATAAATTCTTAATAACTGTATTAGGGTCTGTTTGAAAAGTTGTAGCAGTGTACTCCTGGCTATTTTGGGGTCACTGAACGCGATGCTCGCGTTTATTTTGGGTTTTGGTGAGCCGAAGAAACGAAAATGCGTTTCGGCTAGGTTAGAGAAGTAAATTATGGCCCGAGGTTTGTCCCGGGCATCGTGCTGCCACAAATGGGTGAGCACGGCGTTCAGCAGGTCAAATGTCACCTGCTGGAGGTGACGGCTCGTAAAAATGATTTACCGTTTAAGAGAACGAGCCAAAATAGTGGTTATTTAGTGTATAAAACACATTCTGGGTAAGCTCGAGGGCCTTGCTGCAATTGTAGCAGTATAGAAAAGCTAGATAAATGTTCTAAAACATTATTAACCTTTCAGTGGGTTTCTTGGGGGTTCTTGAAAAGCTAAATTGCTTAATATTGCGTTAATCAACGAAATAGTCAATTCGCGCTAGTTGCACTTTGAGGATTGATAGATCCTGAGTTGTTACCTGGTATTTTGTAGGCCTCAGTCATCAGGAGCCAGCCCGTGATCCATCTTATCGCGACCGACTACCTTGAGGTGGGTTATCTTCGGTCCGCGTTTTATCAGATCGGCCCTACGGGTACCGTAATAGGACGGACCCCTTTGGTATTTGGTTGTTTATATTCTCGCTTGCATATCATATCTATATTTCAGCAGTGGTTGTTTATTATCATACTGAGTTATCCCATGCCTCTATTTCCAGCAGTTGCTTGTTATTCATGTTGAGATATATCATGTTCCTCTCAGTGGTTGATATGCATTTCCTGGATACATGCCATGCTTGATTGGTCACTAGCATAGTCTATACCTGTTTCTATTCTTCACTGCATGTTTAGAATAGGAGATACTTCTTCAGTACGTGGCATGTTATACTCGCATCCCAGTAGGGATTTTCCTCGGCTTCTTGCCGTCTTTGTGGTCAGTGGACCATGGTTTGAGCATCAGCATTATGATCGCCGTCGAGCCAAGCTTTCAGTCGCGCACACCAGCGGATTAGCTACCCGTTATGGTGTTCTTTACCGGTAGAGAGGTCTGATTGACCCGTGAGCCTAGTGGGGTTATGATAGCTTGATTGGGTGTCCAAAAGTGGTTGTTGCCTGAGGCCCCAATGACCAAAAGTGGTTGTTGCCTGAGGTCATATGCTCCATGGCAAATTTAGCCTGAGGCCCTTGTGGTCAAAAGTGGCAGTGATTGGGTATATTTGTGATGATTACTTTTGATGCATTATCCTTGTTTATTTCCTGCTTGACAAATTATCAGACGGATTATCAGATATAGCATGATCATTTACTGCTCACCAGATTATCAGTGATAGTGTGACTATTTCCTGCTTGTCAGATTATCAGTTATAGCATGATCATTTACTGCTTGCCAGATTATCAGTGCTAGCATGATTGTTTCCTGCTTATCAGTACAGTATATTCATTCCTGTTTGTCAGTTATAGCATGATCATTCATTCCTACTTGTAGTCTTATCAGTTATAGCATGATCAGCTCTATATATGATTACACTGCTCAGTTGATTAATCCATGATACTCTGCTGAGATTATATACCTGTTTTCTATCTTTCAGCATATCCTACTCTTGCTATCCGCTTATTATTGTACCCAGTAGGTACGGCTTGCTATTTCCCGGCCCGTCGTGCCCACTGGGATACACTCCGGTGTGTCTCACACCCTCGGGTGACTGTTTTTCAGGTCCTTCGGGTGGGGGGACTTTTGGACGCTCTGTGTGAGGACGTGAGATAGACGGACCCTGGTAGGATGTACCCCTTTTGGTTTTAGTAAAACTTATAACTGATATTTCCATTTTGAGAAACTGGATTGTAATAACTCTGGAACCTTGTGGATGTAATAGAGTAGAACTTATTTAGTATATCTATCTTGTATCTACTCTGATTGAGTGTATCTGTTAGCCGAGCACATATAGGGAAGACTTTGTGGGAGGTATAGAGACTTTTCTATATGTGTGGCGGTCTGTTCACGCCTTGGAGGAAGCAAGTTTAAACTCTGATTTTAAAGAAAAAAAAAAAATTTTTAGACCCATTTTCAAATCTCGGGGCGTGACAGTTTCTGTTCTTGACGCATGATTCTTATCTTGTACCATTGTTGATCTGTTTATGTTGATCTCTAGCGTTATTCATCTGCAGTTTCACTTATGATTGATTACCTGCCTAGTTCAGTTTACTGGTGGAGTTATTGCTTTCCAGTGGATGTTACCTGCTATCTATTATCTTGTACCTTCGCTGCTCAGTTATGCTTGATTTCTACAGTTATACCCTGATTCCAATGTTTATTATCTGCAGTTCTTTTATGCTTGATTGCTATCATTATACCCTGATTCCAGCATTACTTTCTGTAGACGTACCTCTACTACTTGCAGACTAGTTGTGTATGATTCTTGTAGATATCTTTTGATTTCCAGCATGTATGATCTATAGTTCCATGATTTCTTATCACTGATGCACCCTGATTTTCAGTATACCTATCTGCAGTCCTTACTTTTGATTATTAGTAGATCTTTCTTTTCAGCTGTGCCTATAGATCCTTACTATCCGCAGATTTTAGTACCCAGTAGGTACGATTAGCTGATCCTCGGCTCGTCATGCCCACTGGGATACATGTACAGTGTATCTCACACCCCCTGGGTGACCATTTTCCAGGTCCATCGGGTGGAGGGATGTCGGGACGATCCAGTGAGGCTGTCACGATAGAGCTGTCCCCCTGATGATATATTGATGTCTGAGATCTTCGAGGATTGTAGCCGACTTTTATCTATAGCATTTCGCTTCCAGTTATTTAGATATTTCAGTTTGATGATAGTAGGCTATTTCAGATGATTCCTGATGATTAGTATTGATTTAGTGAGATATGTATTACTCTCTGATTGATGAATGGATTAGTCTAGCCGTGCATGTATAGGAGAGACCCTATTCCTTTGGATAGGGGAGTTTCTATATGTGTGGCGGTCTGTTACGCCTGTTTTGCAAACTCTGATTTATATAAAAAAAAAAAAAAATTTCAGACCTGATTTTTAAAACTCGGGGCGTGACAGCAGTATAACAACATGATATCTAATTAAAATCGAAGGTTTTGCAAACAAGTTTTTTGTCCACGAACTTTACTTCGGTGGTTAGTTCAACGTGTTCCGGAAAAAAGCTTCGAGAAGGTCCTTTTTTCTTTCTCTGTATTCCTTTATTTGTTACTATTTTGTTATACCTATTTTTGTTCATTTATTTAAATTTACTGATATTTTTTTTGTTCTAAGATTAAAATTGTATATTTGATTTCAATTTATACTGTAAATTTTGAAGTTAAATTTCTAAATTTCAAATTTATAATTTAAATACTAATATTTTTAATTATATAATTCTAAGAATTATGTAAATGAAAACTGAAATATTATCTTGCATTTACAATTATTTTGAATTGAAAGTAGACTTTTAGTTTGACATAAGTTTTCAAAGGTTTAGATTAATTTTGCATACAACAAGACCTTCTCGGAGCTTTTTTCCAAGAAAGTTTTAAGGTATCTGTGCTTTTGCATGAGAATCTTGAGTTCTCGCTATCAATTTACATGTGGCCAAAAAGTTTTAAGTGGAAATCCACCATTCATGCCATATCTGTACTTTTGCATAGGAATTTTTAGTTCTCGCTGTCAATTTAGGTGTGACCCAAGAGTTTTAAATTCCAAAATTATAATTTAAATACTAATATTTTGACTTATATATGGTAAATTTTATGAATTATGTAAGTGAATACTGAAATATCATGTTGCATTTATATTTTTATTCAAATTCAAAGTAGACTTTTAGTTTGGCATATGTTTAGAAAGGTTTTGATTAATTATGCATACAGCAAGACCTTCTCGAAGCTTTTTTCCAACAAAGTTTTTACTGGTCCAAGTTGACCTTGGTTTGGAGGAGCTTAAACCGAGGTTGACCTACCTCTTTGATCAGTAAGGTATATGTCCTTTTGCATTAGAGCTTTAAGTTTTCACTATCAATTTATATGTTCTTCTTTGTCTATATATGTTTTTGCATGTGATCCATAGTTTTGAAGTGGAGATCCATCTAATTCATAGGTTCTTCTTTGTCTATATGTGCTTTTGCACGGCCAACAATCGTGCATGGTTGTCCAACCTATCTGCAGCCTGGAAATGAAAATGAATGGAAAATAACTCAAGGTACTTTCTCTTTTTGTATTTCTTTAATTTTTATTTATTTTGTTATCTTTTTTACTTTTATGTATATCTTCTGCGTCTATATATATATATATATATATATATATATATATATATATATATATATATATATATATATATATATATATATATATATATATATATTTATTTGTTTAATTCCGTATGCAACAAGACCTTCTCGAAGTTTTTTTCCAACAAACTTTTTAGTGTTACATGTTGACCTTGGTTGGGAGGACCTTGACCTTGGTTGGGAGGACCTTCAACTGAGGTTGACCTACCTGTTTGATCAGTAATGTATCTGTGCTTTTGCATCATAGCTTTGAGTTCTCGGTATCAATTTATAGGTTCTTCTTTGTCTATATGTGGTTTTGTAGGTGACGTAAGGTTTTTAAGTGGAGATCCATCATTGATGCTGCCATTGTTTCACGAGCTCCTTCTTCACGGCGCCCGACCTCCCTGTATCCGGAAGAATTACCATCGGGAAACGCCCAGGACTCATTATTACGCCCATCAGCCGGAAGGTTCTTCTCTCTCTCTCTCTTTATGTTATTTTTTTTTTCTTACATGTTGTCCTGTCGGTGACACGGTACTATTCTTGACCTGAGTGCAACGCGGACGATTGTGGCCCGACACTTAAAATGGAAATCTATCAATCATGCCATCATTGTTGCCCGACCTTCTTTTGGGTACCTAACAATGTTGCATATTAGTTTGGAGGGGCTTCTACTACCTTTTCAAGTTTTCTCTCGAAATAATTTCTTCTTAAAAAATCTAACAAACTTTTGAATGTTAACCATAATAGTATTTAATTTAACAATATAACATTTAAAATATTAATATTAAAATATGAATTGTATATAATAGTAATTTATAAGTTGCTTAGAATCTTTGATTACCAACGCTTTTAAATGAAAATCTACTAATCATGCTACCATTGTTGCCCAACTTTCTACACGCCTAACGATGATGCATAATTCTTCTACATAGCTAACAATGGTGCATAATTTGTTTGGAGGGCTGTTTAATATTTTAAGTTGGAGGGCTTCTTAAAGCATTTAATATTATTCTTTTTTTTTACCCATAATACCGTTTAATATTTTAATTGTTAAATTCATTTGTATTTTCAAATTTAGAGGACAAATATTTTGTTACTTTCGCTAAAATATTTCAAATCTAATATATTTATTTACAAAATTATACTATATTACTAAAATGATTAACAGATTATTATATCATTTTTATTTTAATCATACAAAAATTAGTTTAAATTTATAAGTATTTTTCCTTCTTTTTATTATTAAAATATTTCAATTAATGGTATATATATATATATATATATATATATAGATGCAAAAATAAGTATTTTTAAATTCCATTCTACTGTAAATTTTATTCTTACAATTCTGCCATCACTTATTAAATCATATTTATTTTTTCAAAAAATAAATTATTATATCAACAGGTAGAAATTCTACCTATATATATTGAAAGGTTTATAACCATATAATTATTAAATTTGTAATTGATGTTATTAAATTTAAACCTCATAAATCATAAAAAGTAATATTAATAAGTGATTTAATATCATTTTTATGATTTCTAAAGTATTTTGCATAAAAAATTGGTATATATGTCTAACAGAAAAGTAATGTAATGAAACTAATCTCGGTTTAATTTGAAACCGAAAATGTATCAGTTATCTCTATATATTTAGATATGATGTGCAAGATTTCATCTTATTTAAGGTTGATATGGTACTAATAGATTTATTTGCTATCATTTGGGATATATCTTTTTAGGATATATCAATAAGATTTGCTATCATCCTGATGTGATGTGATATTTGTAAATTTCTTCAAATCTACATTGGTCATTCTACTAAGATTTGCTATCATTTCACCGAAGTCATTCCATCCTATCAAAATAAAATATTCTGATAAATCTCATCATATCTGATAAATATAAAAAATGTTATCATTTTAGAAATTATTAAGTTATCTCATCATATCTACTGAATATAAAAAATGTATTCATTTTTTTAATTCTTAACTTATTGTAATAATTATTGCTATGATATGCAAGATGTGATCTCTATGTGATATTAATAGATTTATAAGATATTTGTAATAATTATTGATATGATGTTCAAGATTTCATCTCTATGAATCTACATAGTCTCTATGTGCAAGACTTCATCTCTATGTGGTATATCTTTTTAGGATATCAATAAGATATGTCATGATTTGCTGATATGATATTTGTAGATTCATCCCAACAAAAAAAAATATTCTGAAATAATTGACACCTCATCTATAATAAATCTCATCATATATCTAATAATTATAACTAATGTATTCATTTCTTAAATTCTTAAGTTATTAATTTTAATAGATTTGATTGGTATCATTTGTACTATATTTTTTAAGGATATATTCATAATATTTGCTATCATGTTGTGTGATGTGATGTGATATTTGTAGATTTTTTCAGATCTACAAATATAATGTAATAATATAACAACACAAACCCTTCCACTAAGATTTCCTATCATTTTAACAAGTCATTCCATCCGATCATAATAATATATTAGTAACTAATATTTTATTCAAAATAATTATGGATTAAGGAGGTTTCCCACAAATTCGTTACTCACTTATATATATATATATATATATATATATATATATATATATAGAGTAAGTCTGATAATAATATATTTGTATCATATTAATATTTTTTTGAAAATAACTAGGGCTTAACGAGGTTTCTCACCAATTACTTCTAAATAAATATAAAACACTAAAAATTTATAAAATTGTTACATTAGGTTCATTGTAATAATCAAAATTATCCCAATCTCATAATATCTAAATATAAAACTTTATACATTTCTAAGTAGATTTGTTTGAGAATAGAATATCCATAAGATTACTAAGACTTATTATGATATAAAAACAAATTTGCTATTATTATTTAAAGTGCAGTGTCGCGTTTGTGTGGATATATATTATTATAAGTAGGGATTAAGGACTACCGTACTTATAATAATAATATATATATATATATATATATATATATATATATATATATATATATATATATATATATATATACATACATATATATATGTATGTATCTATATATATACATACATATATATATGTATGTATCTATATATATACATACATATATATATGTATGTATATATATATATACATACATATATATGTATATATATATATACATACATATATATGTATATATATATATATATATATATATATATATATATATATATATATATATATATATATATATGTATATATATATATATATATATATATATATATATATATATATATATATACATACTTTATATATATCTATAGTAAATGTTCAATCCATCTCATAGTTATAAAATTTAGATTTGCTATTACTTCCCTTAGTCATTCCATCACATCATATCTATAGTAAATCTTCAATCCATCTCATAGTTATAAAATTCAGATTTGCTATTATTACCCTTAGTCATTCCATCACATCATATCTATAGTAAATCTTCAATGCATCTCATTGTTACAATATAAAATTCAGATTTGCTATTATTTCCCTTAGTCATTCCATCACATCATGTAATAATAATAAGGGATTAAGACCTACCCTACTTATAATAGTATATAATATAGTATAATATATATTTAATAATATAGTAAATCTTCATTCCATCTCACAGTTACAAAATTCGAGATTGATTCAGATTTGCTATTATTTCCCTTAGTCATTCAATTACATCATATCTATAGTAAATCTTCAATCCATCTCATACTTATAAAATTCAGATTTGCTATTATTGCCTTTAGTCATTCCATCACATCATATCTATATCATATCTATGTAGTAAATCTTCAATCCATCTCATACTTATAAAATTCAGATTTGCTATTATTCCCCTTAGTCATTCCATCACATCATATCTATAGTAAATCTTCAATCCAATCTCATTGTTATAATATATATATACTTATAATAATAGTATATAATATAGTATAATATATTAATATAGTAAATCTTCATCCCATCTCACAGTTACAAAATTCGAGATTGATGTAACATTAGAGATTTCCTACAAATTTGAGAGATGTTTTTTATATTCATAATTATTACCTTTGATTATGATGTGATATTACTGAAAAATGTGCCTCTTCTTTTACCTACCATATCTATTCCTTTCTTCATTTGCTTTTCCTATAAATATATATTAGTTGATTCTGTACTATGACATTAACTCATCCTACTTTCAACCCATAAAAGGTAAAATATGTAGTCTCTCTAATAGTAAATTGACTGTTCCCTTATATATGTATACTAATAGTAAATTGACTGTTCCCTTATATTCCATTACTTGAATGACCATCGTTAATTCTTTACTAACTACCGTACTATTCTCTAGGTGTTCTTTTACATTTGTACTATTCCCTAGGGGTACTGTGCTAAATTTACTGCTTATAAGGTACGGTTCTTTCTATGCATGGCTTATAATCTGCTGTCTTTGATTTCCTTCGCTATTTGGGTTTTTGCTATTTAGGTTTTTTGGTGTTACTTTTATTGCACTTTGGTTTCTTTTTCTTCCCATGTATTGTTTGCTTCCCTTTTGGTTCCCGCGTGGGTTTTTTACGCAGTTTTTTTCCAAGTTTTGTTTTTTTTTTTTTATCGTGGCCTTCTAACTTTTACATTCAGTTTTACATTATCTGTTTGACTATGATGGTAAAAAGAAGTAGTCTTGGGTTTGATTGGCCTTTCGCTGGCAACCAACCTCTACTAAATTGTTGGTGGTGGTTTGGATGGCCTTTGATCGGCGACTACCTGCTACCGTGCGTTCTGTTAGCTTTATATTTTTTCCCTAGCACATTGGGTGCCTATTTTCCATACGTCTTTAATTTATTTTTAATGTGTTGTTTTCCGTTATCTATGTACTTGGATTTCTTCGTTGTTATTGTACTTGGATGTCTTCTCTTTAAAATTACTATAGATATATAATATTGAATGTCTAATACTTAATTAATTTAATGTTTAATATTTAATTAGATTGTAATTTCCGCAGCGAAGCGCGGGTATTGAACTAGTATTTACTATGTTGCGTTCATAATTTTAAGATTGCATTGTGCCATTCCAAACAGATAGGTTTCAAAAATTTTATATGACATGTGACACCCTCCGGCTCATGTCTTAATGGGGAACATAGCTCTTTCCCAATGTATTCTATAGAAGATTATGCCTAGAAAGTCGCTCCGATCCCCTGGGGCTATTTAGGAGTTATTTATAGATCTAATTTTACTAACAAACGTTTTTATAAAAATAGGCATTCTAAAAAAAAAATTGTAAAAATAGTCTCGCAGACGTCTGGAAACCTAAATGCGGTGAACCATTCACCGCTTTTCAAGAAAAAGGTAAATGATTCACCGCATTCACAAATTTTTGTCATAGTTTCATAAAAGCGGTGAACCATTCACAAATTTTGAAAGCGGTGAACCATTCACAAATTTTGAAAGCGGTGAACCATTCACCGCTTTTAAAGCGGTGAATGGTTCATCACTTTCATGGTTTTTCTCACGCCAGCAGCTAAGTCTTTTATAAAAAAAACCATCAATACATTAATAAAATTTTCATACATTCCAATTACAACATTTGACATTCATACATTTCAATTACAGCATCACAATAAGAAATATATCAATCATATCACAACAACAAAAATATTAATCACATCACAACAACAAAAAGAACATTCATACATTTCAATTACAACATCACAACAAGTAATATGTCAATCACACCACAACAACAAAACAAATCAATCACAATATTAAATGCTCTGAATGTCCTCAACATCAACTATAAATGTAGTATCCTGACGTTTCTGGTGTCGCTGACGACCCTTGTCGCTTAGTGTTAATTGTAGGTGCCCTTTCTTATCGACTTTTAGTGTTTTGGGTTTTGGTGTATGTTAGTATTTTTCGGTGATAGGGCTCGAGAAATGGCGAACGGTGGTACGTCCGGATCCCTGTTCCGACTCCCGGATCTCCCGGAATAGATTTTTGAAGTGCGGGGTGTCGATACCGCGCATCGAAGTCCGCGCCGTCTTTCTCGCACGCTTTCTGGGGCGTTTAAGGGTAGGTTCGCGTTGGGTCTGGGTAGCAACGTTTATTTGACGAGCGTTAGAACGGGGTGTGGTTCCTGCCTTGACCTAACTCACCCCTCTCACCCGGTACGGCACGCTCAAGGTTAGGGTTAGGGTTTTTCCCCGGTGGTATTTAAATGCGACTTATTTTGACCCCCCAAGAGGAAACGCGTTTAACCGAGCCGTCTGGAGAAAAAGGGGAGAGGAAATCTCATCTCCTCGCATCGTGCGTGCCGGAGGCGGAAGACAAGGCAGGATCAGATCCTTCTAGCGGGAACCTCGGGGTGAGTGATCGTCCCTCCTCTTTTTCCTTTTTGGGGTCGCGTTTGTAAGCGGGGGAAGGGGGAGGCTCGGGGTCTGCCGCCCGCTCGAGCCTGCGCCCGCGCGGCAGGCCCGCACGGGGCGCTTCGCTGTCGCCGCCGCCTGCACGGGATGGCGTGTGATGACCTGTATCTCCGCAGAGCTGTTGTAGAGTGATTAGTGACTTCTGGGGGCCTGTACTGTGTGTTGGAGGTGTTAGTGCACCAATTGGACACAAGTGGCAGACTTCGGGCTTAAATGGATCACGTAGGTGATCGGTTGACTCCGTCAGATCTTTAGAAGTGGTTTCGCACGAAACGGATATTAAAATTGGGCTCAGCGCGAAGTTTGGACAAAAGAACACCTTTCCGGATGCCTTTGACAATTTTTAGAGTTGGAATTTGGCAAAACGGACAGCGGATTTGGATTCAGCGTGCGAAAACGGTGAAAATGGGCTATTTATTTGTATTTTTCGGAGCCCGGATGTGAAAACACGGATTTCGAGGCTTGGGTACTGTTCCGGCGGCCGGCGGGCAGCGGCGGAGCACGGCGGCGCAGTGTCGCGGGCAGCAGCGCGGGCAGTGCTGAGGCGCGCGGGCAGGCGCGCGGTGCAGCGGGGGAGTGCACCACGTGGCAGATTTCCATTGGAGCGCATTAGACACGTGGCATCATGTGGTTGGGAGGCGCAGAAGGCGCGGTCCGCGGAGCAGCGCGGGGCGGTGCATAGACCGGGAGGGACACGTGTTGGCTTCCGGTTGGCGGGCTCAGGTAGGTGGGGTCCATGGAAGCACACCGGGGCGCCTCGGGCTATGTCCCTGGCAGGGGGGCACAGGCGGCGCGCGCAGGCGCACGTGGGCGCGCGGCTGGCGCGTTGACGCGCGGTTCCCGCGCATGGGCCGCCACGTGTCGACCTCCGCAGTGGGCCACGCGGCGCGAGGATAGTGGCGAACTCGGCTGTCTGCTGTTTTGTGGTGACGTGGCGTCACCAGGTTGTTTCGGACGCGATCAGACGGGAGCGGTGCAGCCGGGTTTGCAGTGTCCGATGGATCCGGGCGCCTGAAAGAGGGGACCTAATGGTCATTTATCGAATTGTTTTTCCCAGCCTATATATAGACCGAGAACAACTGCAGAGAGCTCTTTCCCTGTACCTCTTCTCATAGAGGGACCATCACAAGAATTTCTCCTCTCCCAGAGCTGATTCCATCTGTAGATTCCTGGATTTTTCTACGGCACGCATTCCGAGGTTTCTATTTTTACGATGCGGCGCGACGCTCGTTCATTTGTGGTCTCCTTCGTCGCGGTTTGGGTGCGAGGACTCCCCCGGCTTACTCCGACCACCGTTTTCGTCGATTCTTGCACCGTTGGCTTCATGACAGGTAGGGTTACGATCTTCGTGATTTGAGTTTCCCCTCGTTTCGAGTTTATCTTGGAGTTTTCCGAGCTTTCTTTTGACCCTTTTTCTGGGGCGGAGTTTTGGATAGCACATCGGTGTTTCGGTGATATCTTCGCCCACAGGCATCGGATCGAGGCGTGCCAGTAGGCGTTTTTCATCTACACAGCGAAAGGAACACCCTCAAATTTTTTGGGATTTTTCTGAATATTTTTCGAAGGTGAACAATCCCTGTTTACAGAACTTTGTGCTACAGATTTTGAGACTGGTTTATTTCGGGGTGGTTCCCTTGTGGAATTTGTATCTTAGTGTAGGAAACTCGGATTTGAACGTGCAGGTACTCGTTTCGACCGGTTCGTCGCGAGGATTGTGACAGTATTTTTCTTGGAATTTTTCGAGCCTTTTCTGCAGGTAAAAACAGGGCAACACTGGACTGTTGTGTTTGGACAGATTTTGTTGGAGCTTTGTATGTTTAATTGTGTATGTTTTGGGGCATGTTGTACAGTGTTTGTGACGGTCGACTGACTTGGGCGAGGACTTCACTTTTGGACTTGGAATTAGCGATCGAGGTGGGTGGTTGTTGTTTACCTCTATTTTGACATGCTCACTAGGATTATTAGAGTGATCTCCCAATGTTAGGATTATTGATTAACAAGTGGGGACGGAACTTATGCATGCTTGTTTGGACATATGGATTGCTATGTTAGCACTTAACCTTGCATGTGGAATTGAATATTTAATTGGGACTATATGATTTATCCTATTAGTGGTAGGGACCAAATAGCATATTGTTGCATTTAGATATTTTTTTGGCTTGGGTCTCTTTGGCTGCCCGTGGAGGGAGGAGGGGGGGGGCGCGGGGGGGGGGGGGGGGGGGGGGGGGGGGGGGGGGGGGGGGGGGTTACAAACAAACATTTTTGGGAAGCTTTTAAGTCCTGGGTTGCTTTGAAGCGAGGCAACCGTTCCCCACTAGCTCTGGGATAGCCGAGGAGACATCCCCCACAAGCCCAATCCGAGAGTGAGAGAGGAAGAGAGAAGATTGCTCCAAGTTCTTCAAACTTGGCCCCTGAGCTCTCTGGGAGGTTCTACTACGTCTAGAGGTTGAGGCCGAGCTTGCTGGGTGGCTGCGCAACGCGGGGGAGGAGAACCGGCTTCTACCTTTCTTCTCCAACTCCGGCAAGGTAGGTTCCTCCTTTCCTCTGGGTTTTAGCACCCGAGACCATTGGAAGTCGACTCTTAAGAGTCATTAGATGCTCCCTGTCAAGCCCAAGCCCTCGGGATGGTCCCGGTTGCCGGCGGGAGAAAACTTCTCGCCGGAAACCTAGTTTGCTCCGCCGCGGTCGATTGTCACAACCGATGGCTCAAACGCTAGAATAAAATGATGAATTTAGACTGTAGGACATGAGAATCACTTTCTCAAAATTTGAAGGAGTTTGGTTAAGTGTGCGCGTCGCAGAACTAAACCCTAGTTTTCGGGTTATTATGCTTCGGCTGAGCTCTTTGCTCCGGCGCCGGCGTTGCTCCCCACCACCGGGCGCCTGGCCGAGAAGCTTTCTGGGTGTGAGAGGAGTTCAACCATGCCCTTGCATGGCATCCATGCAGCCCAAATACGGGGGTGCCATGGATGACCCGAGATCGGGCTCAAGCTTCGGTGGCCGGCTTTCCGGCCGTCACCGATGGGGAGGGCATGGCCAGGAAGTTTTCTGGGACCAAGAAGGTCCCATCTATGTTATTTTATGGAGCCCATGCAGCCTGGTGGGAGGTCCGCCATTAACGGCCGAGCTCGAGCTCAACAATGACGAGTTTGCTCCGCCGCCGTCGCCGTGTCCTGTCGCCGGGCATGAGTCCAGGTAAAGCTCAGAGGAGTAAGTTGCACCTGCTGGTGCATTTGTTTGAGGCCCAGAGCCCCGGAATGGGAATTTGCCATTTTCGGGTCCATGGAGGCATCTTATTCGTTTTCTTCTTCTTGTTTCTCGCCAACCGTGAGAGCAAGATGGACCCTGACTTTCTGGGGATGCTCCTGCAGCTTCGAAGAGCATTTCCCTCCATCTTAGAAGCTCCCAGGTCCCCCCTTTGCAGAGAACTGGTTTTGTGAGGTCCCGGAATCCCCCGCGTAGGGTTTGCTGGTTGTTGGGCAGCTTTTAGTGGCCGTTGGGTGTGTTTGTGTGCATGTCGGGCCCGAGAAATGGATTTGTGATGCAATTTGGGATTTAGTTTGCATCACTGGAGGCCTGCGTGGTGCGTCGGTGGTGTTTGTGCGCAATTTGGACACAAGTGGTGGACTCCGGGCTTAAAAGGAGATCCCGTCGGTAATTTATTAAGGGGTATGGGGGAATAAGCAAGCCACTTACAGAGCTGTTGAAAAAGAACAAATTCCAATGAACTGCAGAAGCCCAAACAGCTTTTGAGGAGCTGAAAAGGGTCATGGTAAATGCTCCTGTACTTGCCATGCCTGACTTCAACAAGGAGTTCACTGTTGAAGTGGAAGCAAGTGGGTTGGGAATGGGGGCTGTGTTAAGTCAGGAAGGAAAACCAATAGCTTACATCAGTAAAGCTATAAGCCCCAGGAATTTGGGACAATCCACTTATGAAAAAGAATTCTTAGCCATACTGTTGGCAGTTGCTAAGTGGAAGCATTATCTCAGTTTAAAGCCTTTTATCATAAAAACTGATCATGAGAGTTTGAAACATCTTTTAGAACAGAGAATCACCACTGCAATTCAACAGAAAGGTATGTTGAAACTTATGGGCCTGGAGTATACCATCAAGTACAAGAAGGGTAAAGAGAACCTCGCAGCTGATGCCTTATCCAGAAGAGGGTATGAAGAGGGAAGTGCTAAGGCTATATCAACTGCTGTACCCACGTGGTCTACTGAAGTATCTGTAAGCTATGAAGGAGATCAAAAGGTACAGCAATTACTTACAGCCTTAACCCTACAGCCAGCAATTCATACCCACTATTCCTATCAACAAGGCATCCTCAGATATAAGGGTCGATTGTACATAGGCAACCAGGGAACACTGAGGCAGAGATTAATGCAACAAATGCATGATTCATCCTTGGGAGGCCATTCAGGTGTTGAAAACTCATATAAGAGAATAAAGCAACTTTTTTTCTGGCCAAGCATGAGAACTGATATTGAAAACTTGGTTAAGGGATGCGAAGTTTGTATTAAAAACAAAGTGGATGGAACCCCTTATGCAGGCCTTTTTTTCTGGCAAAATGAGGAAACAGTAGTAAGCTATAAAGGCTGCTGAGAAAGGAATGCTACTACGATGCCTCTAAATGCAGTGCCAAAAAGATATCTGTATGCATGCAACTATGAGGCTAACTGCTCAAGAGAACCCAATCATAGGGCCAGGAAATACTGGCACTGCCTGCTCTGTCATCACTCACAACTCACCAACTGACCGGCACCCATCACGGTCAAAAAGCCTACTCCGGAGTGGCACTCGCGGGGAGCGACCCACACGAGTAAAGTATCTCTGTATCAATCATCTCTGTAACCAATGTCTCACAATAGCAGGACTGGATCATGACCATGATCAAAGTGGGAATACTCCATCCACTAATGCAACCCTGATCCCCAATCTGATGTGATAAAACATCTGGTCAACCGCCTAATATCCGCGGTTGCCACTATGCCCCACAATCCCCCAAGACAATCCCAACTGTCCCAAACTCAAGGTCCAGACACCACTATCTCAAAATCCCGATCAGACTCGAGCATCATGCATCGATAGAGAAGAATAACAATAACACATGTTTTCTCCTAAGTCAAGTCCCATAATATAGTGCTGCAATAAGATAGTGGCCTAACTAGATGTCCAAATAAGCATGCAAGTGTTCTCTTTTAAAAGCATTTAAAAAGTGACCAAGGTTTCATATGAAGGATCATTTTAAAATAATACTGGGTTACTTATTTGCATGCGATTCAAGATATAGCAATTGTCCAACTTTATTGTCTCAGATTTATCACATAGAAGCTATCAATTAATTTAGGGGGCCCAATGCAATAGGTTCATATACCACAAGTTATCTATCACATGTATAATTGGGAAACTCTTCTATTCCTAGTGTGCAAGTCAACAAAGAGGAAAACGCAACCACCCACCTCGAAAAGCGCGCACACACTCCAAGAAAATACCCGCTGTCCTCTAAGCACACCGTCAGCTGAAACAATGTCCTACAACATCACACAAGTGTACACGGTGTAAATATAACAATTCCCAAAACAGCTTTTGCTGTTTTAAAAATCAGCACGCAAAACGAGGAATTTTCACCTCTGTCCCGAGCTCCTAAAATCCCAGAAAAATCACGGTTGCGTTCCTCGCGAAAAATAGCCCAAAATCGACTCTTGAATCACCTCGATCCGATATTCCTACGCTGAGAAACAATTCGTCGAAGTCGCCGCTGTCCAAAAATCCAAACAGCAAAATAGGGGGTCAAAACACCTCGGGAATCATGCCAAGAAATCGGAATCCAGAGAAACCATCAACACGGAAAACGAAGCCCTACCTCTTAGGAACACACTGGCGAAGAAATCGTCGAAATCGGACTTCTGTACTGCGCAGGGGACTCTACGGACTGCAATGCGACGAAAACGGGCCAAAATGGGGGAAAACCGAGGCACACTGTAAAATCCGAAACGCCGCTGTCGATCTTCCAGAAAATCTGGGAACGCACCACGAGGTAGAAAAATCTGTGAGGAACAAGTTCTCTAAAGACCTCTCCCTCTCAATCTCTCTCTAACTCCCGGAAAAAGCAAGAAAAGAGGGGAGGGGAGGCCTATTTATAGGCCCATTGAAACAAATGGGAAAATACCCATTGTATCCCCACTTCCGGGCGCTCGGCCCGTTTTCGGGCTGCTACAGTGCGGCCCGGCCCGCGGATTTCCGGGCGGCTACAGTGCGGCCCAGCCCAACCCGGGCCGCACACGGGATCCCGCCCGTCCGACCGCCTGTCCAACCCGGCCCAGGGCCCGCCACGCGTCCGCCAAACAGGCGGCAGCCGTGCGGGCCCAGCGGGGAGGCGCCACGCGTCCCCCCTGCGGGGCGGCGGGGTGGGTGGCGCCCGCCAATGGCGGGGCGCCACGTGGCGGGCGCTTCCCCGCCCGTCACGCCCGCCGGGCGCCGCCTGCGCACCTGCGCCGCGCGTGCGTACGGCCGCGTGCGCGTACGGCCGCGTGCGTACGGTCGCAGACGCGCGCCTGCGGGTGCACCGCGTGCACCTGCGCCGTCCAACCCGGGGCCGCCACGTGGCGCGCCCCGGTGCACCGTGCACCGCGCCCCACACCGCGCCTGCCCGGCTTGCCCGCGCTGCCCGCGCACCCTCCCGTGCGCCGCGCGCCCTGGACCGGACCAACCGACGCCTGCCACGTGGCCCGCCGGTGCACCGTGCACCGGCGGCCCGCTCCGTGGACCAAGAGCCGTGCGCCGGCCCAATAACAAGGCGCCACGTGTCCCGGCCGGTCCACAGATCCCCCCATGCACCATTTTGCGCAGAAAACTTCCGGGGGTCCGTTTTTTTTTTGGGCATCCGGACTCCAAAATAAATAAGTAAATAGCCGTTTTCAAGCGTTTTTCCGCGCTGAATCCAAATACGGCCTCCGTTTAGCCTGATTCCACTCCTAAAATTCGGCAAAGTCAGCCGAAGGTCAGGCTTGCTTCCAAATCCACTCTAAGTCCAAACAACACATCACTTTGACATGTTGGGGCCCCACACACCACTAACAGGTGTTCCACACCCCGAAACAGGGGAAAAACCCGGGACACTACATCCTCCCCCACTAACAAAAGTTTCGTCCTCGAAACTAAAATCATACCTCAATCCAGAGCCTCGAACAGGTAGGGGTAGGCGTCCATCATCTCTGACTCGAGCTCCCACGTCGCCTCGCGCTCATCATGATTGCTCCAAAGGATCTTCACATAGGGGATGGTCCGATTGCGCAATTCTTTCACCTCCCGATCAAGAATCCGCAGTGGGCGCTCCTCATATCTCAAATCCTCGCTGATCTCGAGTGGTGCAAAGTCGATGACGTGCGACGGGTCGAAGACGTACCTCCTCAGAGTGGAAACATGAAAAACATCGTGGACACCAGCAAGTCTCGGGGGAAGTGCAAGTCGATAAGCAACTGGCCCGATACGCTCCAACACCTCAAAGGGCCCAATGTATCGGGGGCTGAGTTTCCCGCGAATGCCGAACCTCCTAATCCCCTTGGACGGCGAGACTTTCAGAAATACATGATCTCCAACCTGAAACTCTAAGTCTCGTCGCCGAACATCAGCATAGCTCCTCTGTCGGCTCTGAGCGGTCTGAAGATGCTGTCGAATCACCCGGACCTTCTCCTCTGCCTCTAGCAGTATATCTGGCCCCAAGGTCCGTCTCTCGCCTACGTCACTCCAATAAAGTGGTGATCGGCACTTGCGTCCATACAACGCTTCAAACGGAGCCATCTGTATGCTCGCTTGAAAGCTGTTGTTGTACGCAAACTCAACCAAGGATAAGTGCCGAATCCAGCCTCCGCCGAAATCCAAGACGCAAGCCCTCAGCATGTCCTCCAAGATCTGTATGGTCCGCTCTGACTGCCCATCAGTCTGAGGATGAAAAGCTGTACTGAATCTGAGCTGAGTCCCCATCGCAGTCTGCAAACTCCCCCAAAAACGCGAGGCAAACCTCGGATCTCTATCTGACACAATGGAGGCGGGTACTCCATGCAATCTCACAATCTCATCAAGGTATAACTGGGCTAGTCGCTCGAGTGGCCAAGTAGTCTGCATAGGCAAGAAGTGCGCTGACTTGGTAAGTCGATCCACCACTACCCAGATAGCATCTGCTCCGCCCTGTGCCCTCGGCAATCCGACCACGAAATCCATGGTAATGTGGTCCCATTTCCACTCAGGGATTGGGAGACTTTGTAACTTGCCAGCTGGCACTCGATGCTCAGCTTTTACTTGCTGACAAGTTAAACACTGGGCCACAAATCTCCCGACATCCCTCTTCATGCCATTCCACCAGAAATGTGCCTTGAGGTCCTTATACATCTTAGTCCCCCCAGGATGAAGGGTATAAGGTGTATAATGGGCCTCTCTCAATATCTGCTCTCTGATCTCAGCATCCACTGGCACACATGCTCGGTCCCTGTACCTCAGTACTCCCGCAGCATCCACTGAAAAGTCCCCTGACTGATCACTCGGAATCTGATCTCGAATCCTGGTCAAGTGGGGGTCCTCACTCTGTTTCTCCCTGATCCTGTCCAGCAGAGTGGGCTGCACGACTAATGACGTCAGTCTAGCAGAGACCCCAGGGGACACAACCTCTATCTCGAGCCGTCTCATCTCCTCTAATAGGGGCGCCTGGTCTGTGATCAACATAGACAAACTCTGTACTGCTCTCCGGCTCAATGCATCAGCGACCACGTTAGCCTTGCCTGGGTGGTAAAGGATATCCACATCATAATCCTTTAGTAGCTCTAACCACCTGCGCTGCCTCAAATTCAGCTCCTTCTGTGTGAACAGATACTTTAAGCTCTTGTGGTCGGTGTAGATCTCACAATGCTCTCCATACAGGTAATGGCGCCAAAGCTTCAGTGCAAACACCACGGCAGCGAGCTCTAAGTCATGGGTAGGGTAATTCTTCTCGTAATCCTTGAGCTGTCTCGATGCATAAGCAATTACCCTCCCATCCTGCATCAACACGCAACCGAGTCCACTGTGCGATGCGTCACTGTAGATCACATATCCTTTCCCCATAACAGGGAGGGAAAGGATAGGAGCAGTCATCAGTCTGTCCTTCAGCTCCTCGAAGCTCTTCTGGCAGTCCTCACTCCAGATAAACTTAACCCCTTTACGCGTCAACCGAGTGAGGGGTGTGGAAAGCTTCGCAAAGCCTTCCACAAACCGACGATAATAACCAGCTAATCCCATGAAGCTGCGCACCTCTGATACAGTCGTCGGTCGGGGCCAATCACGAACTGCCTCAATCTTCGCCGGGTCTACAGCTACACCGGCGGCGGAAATCACATGGCCCAAGAAAGCTACCTCCCGAAGCCAAAACTCGCACTTTGCCAGCTTGGCATACAACTTCTTCTCCCGTAGAAGTTGTAGCACAGTCCTCAAGTGCTCCTCATGCTCGGCCTCGCTCCGGGAGTAAACCAGGATATCATCAATGAACACCACCACAAATCGATCCAGAAATGGCCGAAATATCCTGTTCATCAAGTCCATAAAGGCGGCAGGGGCATTAGTCAATCCAAACGGCATAACTGTAAACTCATAATGCCCGTACCGTGATCTGAAAGCAGTCTTAGGAATATCCTCGGCCTTCACCTTCAATTGGTGGTAACCAGACTGTAGATCAATCTTGGAAAAGACACAAGACCCTTGCAGCTGATCAAAGAGATCGTCGATGCGCGGCAGAGGGTACTTGTTCTTGATGGTCACTTTATTCAGCTCCCTATAGTCCACACACAGTCTAAGTGACCCATCTTTCTTCTTCACGAATAGCACCGGCGCTCCCCAGGGCGACACACTGGGTCTAATAAAACCCTTATCCATCAAATCTTGCAACTGTGCTTTAAGCTCTCGCAGCTCAGCCGGTGCCATCCGATAAGGAGCCTTAGAGATTGGCGCAGTTCCTGGAACTACGTCAATCACAAACTCAATCTCTCTGTCGGGCGGCATACTAGTCAGCTCAGGTGGAAACACATCCGGAAACTCGCGGACGATAGGGATATCCCCGAGTCCCGGTGCCGCCGTAGGCCCCTCAACAACACTAGCCAAAAAGGCTACACATCCTCGATGAATCATCCGCCTCGCTCGGGAAGTCGAAACCATAGAGGCAAAGAAAGCACTCTGACATCCCCGGTACACCAACACCTCCTGGCCTGGCTCTCTAAAAGTGACAGTCCTCTCGGCACAATCAATAGTCGCAAATACCGAGCCAGCCAGTCCATCCCGAGAACCACATCAAAGTCCCTCAGCTGTCTCAAGACCAACAGGTCTGCTGGCATAATCCAGGACTCGATCTGCATCGGGCAGGACCAACAACACTCCTCCACGTGCAAAGTGTGATCGGGAATCTGAACCTCTCGTGCACGTGGCAAAAGTCCTACCTCTAACCCATGTAATGATGCAAAAGATCTACTAATGAAAGAATGCGATGCTCCAGTATCAAATAAAGTACGAGTCCTAATGCCAGAAAGTAAGGTGATACCTGCCACCACATGGTCTGCTGCTGAAGAATCCTCTACCTGTGCAGCATACACTCGCCCACTCTGAGCTGGAGGGCGATAATCTGTGGGATGGGAAGAAGATGGCCTGCTCGCTGGAGCATAAGGCCGCTGAGCCGTCGACCGCTGCTGCGATGATGCTGGGGCAGATGCTGAAGAAGGGGCGGCTGAGGTCGAAAAGGGGCACGCAGCTCGAATGTGCCCTGGCTGTCCACATCCGTAGCAACGACCCCACCGCTGGTCGCAGGTGCCGGGGAAGTGCGGACCTCCACAGAAAATACAACTGCTGGGAGCCCGTGACTGTCGTGACTGCTGCTGCTGAGACTGTCGCTGTCGCTGAGGCTGCCGCTGCGATCCACGCTGCGACGACTGCGATCTCTGCTGCTGCTGCTGCTGCTGCTGGGGCCTCTGGGATCCACCAGGCCCTCGCCGCTCAGAACGCCCACGGCCGAAAACTGAGGCGGTGGCGGTCGGGGCGGCCTCCACGAACTGGCCTGTCCCCCTCCTCCGGTGCTGGTCGCTTCGCCCCCGGATCACTTCGGGAGCTGGAGCTACCTCATCCATCACTACCTCCCCGCACTCTACATAGAGTGCCTGCTCCATCGAGGCCTCCAAGGTCTGCAACCTCGAGCGAACAAGCTGAAAGATCTCCCGGCGCAACCCTCGCTCGAACATGTAAATCCTGGTGCGCCTCGTCCCGGCGACGTGTGGTACACAGCCAGCAACTGATTGAAATCCACAATATACTCATGCACTGGACGATCGCCCTGTCGAAGGTTCTTCAACCGCTCCTCCAACCTCTTCCGGACGCTCTCGGGGAAGAAGGCCCCAAGAAGAAGACTGCGGAACTCCGCCCAGGACAAGAGATGAGCCCCAGGCGGACCAGCCGGTCGCACACGCCGCCACCAAGCCTCGGCGTTGCGCTCCAAAAAGTTCGTCGCCAAAACACCTGGTATCGCTCCTCAATGAACAGCGTCTCAAAGCGTCGCTCCATCGCCGTGATCCACGACTCTGCCTCCCACGGCTCGGCGCTCTGCCCTGAGAAACGGGGCGGGTCAAACTGGCGGAACCTCATCAGTAAGTCTACCATCTCCCGCTGCTCAGCCGGGGTCAGAGGTCCCGTCAATCCAGAGGGCTGTCACCAGTGCCCCGAGCAATAGGGGATGCCGGGGTCACGGTACAGCTGGGGGAGCCACAGCAGGGGAAGATGGTACGGGAGAACTCTCCGGGGGTGCTACAACTGGCTGCACCCTCTGCTCTAACAACTGTGTCAGCCGACTCATGGCCTCCTCCTGACGCCTAACAACCTCTGCCATCTGGGCCATCTGTGCCTGTAGCTCCTGCACCTCACTCTGCTGGCCCTGCCCGGACTCCTGCTGCTCGGGCTCCGAGGAAGAAGGCTGCGAACGCGTCAACATCCTGCGTCGCGGAGGCATCCTGCCACAAGAAACCACAATCAGTAACATAACCCCACACGACCCAATCTAGCGAAAGTCAAAGACATCCCCCTATTTCTGCGACTTTATGTTGTCTGCAGCCAACATAACTGTCCACCAGAAATTGGGTATGTCGATCCCTCTTCACTCACTGGAAGAGTCCAATAAATAAATCAACGACTTTCGCAAAGTGTCACGTCTCTCACGCCCTATCATCCTAGGGTCTGCCAAAAGCCTAGGGTTTCCTAAGTCCCAACTGACCTATCCCTAAGCTCTGATACCAACTTAATCTGTCACGCCCCGGGTGTAAACCAGAACCCGGGCCCGCCAACAGATCCGCCGTGCACACAGAATTTTCCATGTACACGAAGCGCTGGTAACCTGCTCAGATAGATAATATACAATAAAAGAGCATAAACAGAGCTGAACTAATAGAACTAACAGTAATCTCAGACTGAAATAAACTGTAAACTGAAATAAAAGTACAATAAACTCCCAGCTCACCATAATAATACAACCAGCTGGCCAAAGCCAGACCCAAAAGTAAACTACTATAGTCTGAGATACAAAAGGGGAGTACAGTAAAAGTCTAGCTAATCTCTCGCTCGGGGTAGACGATCTAGCTAGTCGGCGATCCTCTTACCTCGATCTGCCGCTGAAGGCCCAGCAGCTCCCACAGTCGACTCTGCAAAACAAAGGGGGAAAGGACAAGAAACAACAATAATGGGGGTGAGAACTACTAGATAAACCAGTAGCCTCCCCTAGTGGGTAAAACCTCAAATGCTGACGCACCCACTAGGAATAAAGAGGCAAAAGGAGGAACAGTGGTATGCAATAAAGACTGCTGAAAAGGAACTACCACTACTATGCCTCTAAATGCAGTGCCAAAAGATACTGTATGCATGCAACTATAAAGCTAACTGCCCAAAGAAACCCAATCAGAGGGCCAGGAAATACTGGCACTGCCTGCTCTGTCATCACTCACAACTCACCAACTGACCGGCACCCATCACGGTCAAAAAGCCTACTCCGGAGTGGCACTCGAGGGGAGCGACCCACACGAGTAAAGTATCTCTGTATCAATCATCTCTGTAACCAATGTCTCACAATAGCAGGACTGGATCATGACCATGATCAAAGTGGGAATACTCCATCCACTAATGCAACCCTGATCCCCAATCTGATGTGATAAAACATCCGGTCAACCGCCCAAAATCCGCGGTTGCCACTATGCCCCACAATCCCCCAAGACAATCCCAACTGTCCCAAACTCAAGGTCCAGACACCACTATCTCAAAATCCCGATCAGACTCGAGCATCATGCATCGATAGAGAAGAATAACAATAACACATGTTTTCTCCTAAGTCAAGTCCCATAATATAGTGCTGCAATAAGATAGTGGCCTAACTAGATGTCCAATAAGCATGCAAGTGTTCTCTTTTAAAAGCATTTAAAAAGGACTAAGGTTTCATGTGAAGGATCATTTTAAAATAATATTGGGTTACTTATTTGCATGCGGTTCACGATATAGCAATTGTCCAACTTTATTGTCCCAGATTTATCACATAGAAGCTATCAATTAATTTAGGGGCCCAATGCAATAGGTTCATATACCACAAGTTATCTATCACATGTATAATTGGGAAACTCTTTTATTCCTAGTGTGCAAGTCAACAAAGAGGGAAACGCAACCACCCACCTCGAAAAGCGTGCACACACTCCAAGAAAATACCCGCTGTCCTCTAAGCACACCGTCAGCTGAAACAATATCCTACAACATCACACAAGTGTACACGGTGTAAAAATAACAATTCCCAAAACAGCTTTTGCTGTTTTAAAAATCAGCACGCAAAACGAGGAATTTTCACCTCTGTCCCGAGCTGCTAAAATCCCAGAAAAATCACGGTTGCGTTCCTCGCGAAAAATAGCCCAAAATCGACTCTTGAATCACCTCGATCCGATATTCCTACGCTGAGAAACAATTCGTCGAAGTCGCCGCTGTCCAAAAATCCAAACAGCAAAATAGGGGGTCAAAACACCTCGGGAATCATGCCAAGAAATCGGAATCCAGAGAAACCATCAACACGGAAAACGAAGCCCTACCTCTTAGGAACACACTGGCGAAGAAATCGTCGAAATCGGACTTCTGTACTGCGCAGGGGACTCTACGGACTGCAATGCGACGAAAACGGGCCAAAATGGGGGAAAACCGAGGCACACTGTAAAATCCGAAACGCCGCTGTCGATCTTCCAGAAAATCTGGGAACGCACCACGAGGTAGAAAAATCTGTGAGGAACAAGTTCTCTAAAGACCTCTCCCTCTCAATCTCTCTCTAACTCCCGGAAAAAGCAAGAAAAGAGGGGAGGGGAGGCCTATTTATAGGCCCATTGAAACAAATGGGAAAATACCCATTGTATCCCCACTTCCGGGCGCTCGGCCCGTTTTCGGGCTGCTACAGTGCGGCCCGGCCCGCGGATTTCCGGGCGGCTACAGTGCGGCCCAGCCCAACCCGGGCCGCACACGGGATCCCCGCCCGTCCGACCGCCTGTCCAACCCGGCCCAGGGCCCGCCACGCGTCCGCCAAACAGGCGGCAGCCGTGCGGGCCCAGCGGGGAGGCGCCACGCGTCCCCCCTGCGGGGCGGCGGGGTGGGTGGCGCCCGCCAATGGCGGGGCGCCACGTGGCGGGCGCTTCCCCGCCCGTCACGCCCGCCGGGCGCCGCCTGCGCACCTGCGCCGCGCGTGCGTACGGCCGCGTGCGTACGGTCGCAGACGCGCGCCTGCGGGTGCACCGCGCGCACCTGCGCCGTCCAACCCGGGGCCGCCACGTGGCGCGCCCCGGTGCACCGTGCACCGCGCCCCACACCGCGCCTGCCCGGCCTGCCCGCGCTGCCCGCGCACCCTCCCGTGCGCCGCGCGCCCTAGACCGGACCAACCGACGCCTGCCACGTGGCCCGCCGGTGCACCGTGCACCGGCGGCCCACTCCGTGGACCAAGAGCCGTGCGCCGGCCCAATAACAAGGCGCCACGTGTCCCGGCCGGTCCACAGATCCCCCCATGCACCATTTTGCGCAGAAAACTTCCGGGGGTCCGTTTTTTTTTGGGCATCCGGACTCCAAAATAAATAAGTAAATAGCCGTTTTCAAGCGTTTTTCCGCGCTGAATCCAAATACGGCCTCCGTTTAGCCTGATTCCACTCCAAAAATTCGGCAAAGTCAGCCGAAGGTCAGGCTTGCTTCCAAATCCACTCTAAGTCCAAACAACACATCACTTTGACATGTTGGGGCCCCACACACCACTAACAGGTGTTCTACACCCCGAAACAGGGGAAAAACCCGGGACACTACATAACCCACCCATACACTGCTTCAGATGTAGCTAAAATCTTCTTCGACTCGATTTACAAACTACATGGGCTACCGGAAGGGATTATCTCAGACAGGGATAAAATCTTCACCAGCCAATTCTGGCAGGATCTCTTTAAATTGATGGGGGTGAGGTTACAGATGAGTACTGCGTATCACCCACAATCAGATGGGCAAACCGAGAGAGTCAACAGGTGCTTAGAAACCTATCTTAGGTGTATGTGCTTTCACAGACCTCGTGAATGGCATAGGTACGCTTTCCCTGGTAGAATGGTGGTATAATACATCCCATCATTCCGCCATAGGGATGTCACCCTTCCAGGCACTGTATGGGTATGTACCGCCGACTAACTTAGTCGTCCATCTCAACAACACTTTACATGCATCTGTGGAAGATTGGAAGGTTAAGAGGGAACAAATGATGCAAGTCTTGAAGGAACGACTACAAGAAGCCCAAAACTGGATGAAGCAATATGTAGATAAGAAGAGAGTGGATAAAGAGTACAGTGTGGGAGAAAAAGTATATCTCAAGCTGCAACCCTATCGGCAACACAGTGTGGTGATGAGAAGGAATTTGAAACTCACCTCTCGCTACTTTGGTCCATATGAAATAGTGGAAAGGGTAGGACCAGTAGCTTATCGACTACTCTTACCAGAAGGGTCAAAAATACACCCGGTCTTTCATGTTTCTCAGCTTAAGGGAGGGGGGGGGTGAAGAAGCAAGAACAGTTGTCTCCAGTGGAACCCTTAGTCACGCCTACAGGGGAGCTGATGGCACAACCAGAACAGATCTTAAGCCGCAGGTTAGTGCAGAGAGGTGGACGCGCGGTGAGCCAGGTACTTGTTACTTGGAGCAACTTAAGCCCGGAAGAAGCGTCTTGGGAAGATTACTGGCGGTTGAAGAAGCTCTATCCTTCTTTTGATCCTTGAGGACAAGGATCGGATGAAGTGGAGGGGAGTGTTACAGCATACTGTTACAGCATAATAACTCCAGCCTATAGTAGGAAGATGAGAGTAGTAGAATAGAGGAGAAGGGGAAAAGAAGAGAGAAGAGGAGAGGATGGAAGAGGCTCTGTGGAGGGTGAGAGAAGGAGGCATGCTGTGGAAGCTAAGTGGGCAGATGGGTCAGGAAGAATCCCGAAGTGGTTGGTGAGCACGGAACCCAATGTTAGGGTTTCGTATCGGAAGAGTAAAGGCGAGAGAGACACACAAGCCAGTTCAAGCTTAAGTCACCATATACATGAGGAGTGCGAGACAGCTCAAGTCCAAGTTTATCATTCAAGGGGAAGTGATGTCACGCCCCGGGTGTAAACCAGAACCCGGGCCCGTCTACAGATCCGCCGTGCACACGGTATTTTCCGCGTACACGAAGCGCCAAACCTGCTCAGATATATAAGAGATAATAATAAATGAGCAATAAAAGACAGAGCTGAACTAAAACTAATACATCTCAGACTGAAGCTGGAAATAAAATACAATACATCTGTATAAATGATACATCTGTCTCTCCCAGCTCACCAAAATAAATACAACCTGCTGGCAAAAGCCAGTCCCAAAGGAAGTACAACCGTCTGAGGAAACACGGGTACACCAACAGTCCAGCTAACACGCTCAACCTGCCTCGAAGTCTATCTACTCAGCCGTCCTCTCTCCTCGACTCGTCGCTGAAAACCCAGCAGCACCCGCAGAAGACACTGCAAAACAAGGGGGAAGAAAAAGAGGAAAGAAGAAAGCAGTGGGGGTGAGAACTACTGTAAACAGCAGCCTCCCCCTAGTGGGTAGACCTCAACTCAAATGTGCCCACTAGGACTACAAGAGGCGGAAAAAGATGAACAAAGGTGGTAAGCTGTAAATAAAACTGCTGATGATGTAAGAAGCTACCACTATATGCCTCTAAGGTGCTCAGCTAAGAGTATGGCCAACCGTATGCATCAGAATAAGAATGCCTGCCTGGGTAGCCCAACCTAGTCACCGGCGAACACCGGTACTGCCCACTATGCCTACTAAGTCCCAACTCAGCTATGGGATGCGGACCGGCTCCTGACCGGCACGGTCCCATCCCGAGGGCGACAGACCGGCTCCTGACCGGCCCGGTCCCGCCCCAAGGCAACAGACCGGCTCCTGACCGGCACGGTCACAAAATACACACTCCGGAGTGGCACTCGAGGGGAGCGACCCACACGAGCATAGTGCCTCAGTAATAGGTATCAAGTCAGCAGAATTGGATCATGACTCTGATCAAGGTGGGAAAACCCGTCCACTAAAAGGAGACCCGATCTCAAAGATGATGCAAGATAGACAAATAGTGGAAAACTCCATCCACTAGAGACCTGATACCCAATCTGGTGCATAAGCAACAGTCACTATCCGGTCAACCGCCTACTGTCCGCGGTTGCCGCAATGCCCTGCCCTCACAGCCTGCCTGTCCCAAAACCCACAACTGTCTGACTACACTATCCCAGCCCCTGCTCGAACCCGAGCGCACTATCCCCCAAATGTGGATAAAAGAAGAGAAAAGCATGGTTTCTCCTAAGTCAATGCCATCATGATAGTGTAGCAGAAAAGGTGGCCTAACTAAATGTCCATATAAGCATGCAAAGTCCTTTATCATTATTAAACAGGATTCAAGTATTCTAGTTCTCACAAAGTAGAGATATGCCGTTTAAATAACCTTCCATTTTACTAAGTTGCCCCAAGATAGTTTATGTATATGTGAAAGAGGTCCCATCATGCATATACCACATATCCATTTTAACAAAGCTCTTCCCATGGTTTTAAGCGACATATTAATTACCAGAATTAACCATTAATCAATACTTAGTCCTTTTGAAGTCACAAACTCTAGTTATAAGTCCAATTCCCAAATTAGCATGCCATGATCATTTTACCGGTTCATTTAGCCATATAACATATTAGCACTCAAATAGGCCTAGTGGGGACATCACAAGTAGGAGGTTAAACAACGGTACCCACCTCGAGCGCTAAATCCAAGTCCTGACAGCGAAGTCCGCGCTCGATCCTCAACAGTCCCCGCAACACTGTGCCAAAAGTCCCAAAGGATACACACATAGTTACTATTCAAGTTTAATCCCAAAATCTGTCCCCAAAATCAGATTAACAGTTCAGCCATTTTCACCTGCGAAACGTGCCCACAAAATTCCCAGAAAAATACCACTGCGATCTACGCGACGAACCGGTCGAAACGAGTACCTGCACGTTTTCCCACGATTTTTCTATGCTGAGAACCAAAATCGACAAGAGGACCACCTCGAACAGTATTTTCACCCAAAAACTGTGCTACAAAGTTCTGAAAAAAGGGGTTTCTCACCTTCAGGGAAATTCCACGAAAATCCAAGAAAATTCAGGGAGATTCCTTGCGACGCGTAGATGCAAATCCCCTTTTGAATCGCCTCAATCCGATGTCCGGTTGCTGAGATATCGCCGAAATACCGAACCGCTGTCCAAAACTCCATCACAGCAAAATGGTGTTACAAGGTGATCCGAAAAACCCATGAAAACCTCAGAATGGGGAAAAACCAGTAGAAATAAGAAACGTAGCCCTACCTGTTAAGAATCCAACGGCGCAAAAATCGCAAAAATAGGAGGTCGGGGTGAGTCGGGGGAGCCTGAACACTGAAATGCGACGAATCGGGTTGCCGGAGAATGATCGTCGCGCCGCGCCGGAAAAATCCCCAACCTCGGGATCCGTGTCTCCTAAATTCCTCAAACTTGACAGGAGTGTTCCTCTCTTCAAGATGAAGATTTCATCTTCTCACTCCTTGAGAAGATGAGGCCTCTATGATGGAGAAAATAAGCCTTGAATGAGCCTCGGATTCCCTCAAAACCACAGCCAAAACCAACATTTCAGATAATTACCTCTGTGTCCCGCCGAACAGGAAACACCGAAAACATCCACTGAAAACGCGCCACGTGGCACACCCTGCACACGCTACGCCCGGCTCACCCACCTTGTGCACCCGACGAACCACGCACTGCCACGTGTACAACCCTGGACCAATGGGATATTGCCACGTGGCACACCACCAGCCTGCACCTGCACCTGACCACGCGCCTGCCCAGCCTGCCCGCACAGTTGACCCACCAATGGGAGAGTGCCACGTGTCAACCCAACCGTTCGGTGCACCCGGTGCACTAATTCCCGTGGACCGTACCAATAGAAGCCTGCCACGTGTCCAAGACTGGTGCACCATGGACCATGAGCCAACCCGAAAACTCCGTAGACCAAATGCCGTGAGCCGACCTATCATGTGATGCCACGTGTCCTCCCTGTCGGTCCACTGTGCACCCGAAGAATTCCGTGGACCGCGCCGTATGAACCATCCAACCACCTCATGCCACGTGGCACCGCCTCGGTGCACGCCCGCCGCGTGGACCGGCCGCCTGCCCGCGCCCCCGCCGCGCCTGCCCGCGCCCTCAGCGGCTGCCCGCGGCCGCGCGCCGCCTGCCCGAGCGCCCTCCGCCGCCTTCCGCCGCCGCCCGCCGCCGCCGGCCGCCGCCGGCGATCGCCGGAGTTACTGTTCCGGCGGTGAACAGTAACCCGAGCCCAAAAATGCAAGTAAATAGTCCGTCTGAAGCGTTTTCGCGCGCTGAATCCGATTTTGACGTCCGTTTCGCCAAATTCTCACTCTAAAAATTGCCGGATGCCCCCGGAAGAGTATCCTTGGTCCAAATTTCGCGCAGAGCCCAATCTCAATATCCGTTTTGCGCGGGAACACCTCTAAACCTCCGACGGGGTCCCCCGATCACCCGCGTGATCCATTTAGGCCCGAAGTTCATCACTTGAGTCCAAATTGGCGCCCGAACACCGCCGACATGCCCCAAAGGCCTCCAGCACACCGCGTAGGCCTCCAATAGCCACCCCAACGCACCGCAACAGCTCTGCGGAGATCCAGGTCATCACATCCTCCCCCACTAAAAGAAAGTTTCGTCCTCGAAACTAAAGTCGTTCCTCCACTCGGAATCTCAACCAAATAGAGGGGGTAAATATCCAATCATCCACCACTCAAGCTCCCAAGGCTGACAAATACCTCCTCCAGAGACGCGATGTAATCCTCGGGTCTCTAACCAGAACGAAGCAAAGGAGAACACTCCAGAGAACCACGCCACCTCAACTAGGTACAGCTGGGCTAACTGCTCGGCCATCAAGTAGTCTGCATCGGTACAAGCATCTGTCCCCGCTAAGGCCTCAGATAATCCAACCACAAGTCCAACAACACCCAGCTCAACCCGAGTACCTCGGTACTCCCAAGGCATCCGATATAAGTCCCCCAACTGATCACGTAGACTCTGATCTCTAATCCAAAACCGTCGGGATGTAGAAGCACATCCCTAACCCTCCGGCATCAACACTCAGCCATGAGCAGTCGAGAGAACCAGATTGCAAATCCAACTTCGCGGAGATCCAATACCCTTGAAGCTGGTAAAACAAATCCTGCTTGACAGAAGGGTGCTAGCTCCCGATGGTCACTTCATCAAATTCTTACGGGTCCTCACAAAGCCGAAGTGAACCAACCTTCCACAACTCGAATAGCACCGGCGCCCCCAAAGGTGCCACACTTGGCCTGACACAAATCCAACACATCAAATCCTGGAGTTGGGTCCTCAACTCCCAAACTGGTGTCATGCCAAACAACTCCGATAGGAGAACAGCTAGGAACTCACCACCAAAAAGGGTATCTCCAAGTCCTGGTGCCGCCGCAGATCCCTCAAATACACCAGCCAAAAGGCTACTCACCCACTACGAGACATCCGCCTCGCTCACAAGGTCAAAACCAAAGAGGCGAAGATACTCTCAAGCAAACCAAGTACACCAACACCTCCAGGCCTGGCTCCCACGAAAACCGTCCTCGCAGCATAATCAGCTGCCGCGAAAAGAAAAAGAAAACCGAGCCAGCCTAACCGTCCTAAGTACCACACCAAGCCCAACAACTGGGTCAAGACCATCAGGCCTACAGGTACAACCAAGGACTCAACCGCACCGGGCAAGACCCACGACACTCCCCCCCCCAGGTGCAAAAGGTAGGGAATACGACCTCCCGAACACCAGGTAACCGTCCTACCCCCGACCCAAAACAATGAAGCCAAACACTACCCACCAAGAAGGGAAAACCTCTCGTATCGAAAGATACGAACCCAAGAGCCTGGAACAATTCAAACCCACCGCCACACTGGCCGCTGGAATCCATGTGCTCTGACGGTCTCAAAATCCACTATCCAGAAAAGAAACCAGGAATGCCTCATCCGACTGACCTGTCCTCCATCACCCGGCGCCAAGCGCCTCAATCAGAACTCGCCTCAGGCGGCAGATCCCAATCCCAAGGAACTGCAATGCCACGCTCCATACCCGGTGCCTACTCCAATGAGGCGTCCCCAGTACTCTCAATCCCCCACCGAATAAGACCCTGCCTCCAAAGGCTCCATACTCGATCCCACAAGTCAGGGCAACTCATCCGCCAGATCTGGCTCACTCCTTCAATGCAATCCCACAGTTTTCCCTGCTGTCAACTGTCCACCCTTCCTCGGTGCCCCAGCACTAAACGTCGGCACGGAGGGCTACTCACTAGTCCGACAACTGTGCCACTGCACTGATCCGACAACTGTGTCACCGCGCTGCTCCGACAACTGTGTGAATGCTCCGACAACTGCACCACTGTGCTGATCCGACCACTGTGTCACCGCGCTGCTCCGACAACTGTGTCACTGCTCCGACAACTGCACCACTGTGCTGATCCGACCACTGTGTCACTGCGCTGCTCCGCTGATCTGCCTCCAACACTCCTACCCTTCGGGTCCGGAGCCCCCCCCCAGACCCCAATCTGGGTATCCGGCCCGAAACAACCAGCTCAGGCCCAACTGCCGCACCAAGGTGCACTCGGGTCAGAGCCCCAACGTCGGGGAGACACCGCTCACCACGACAAAACCGCAAATCAGCACACCCCAAACACTCGACCCAATCTAGCGAAAGTCAAAGGCATCCCCCTATTTTTGTAACGTTATGTTGTCTGCAGCCAACATAACTGTCCCACAAAAATAGGGTATGCCGATCCCTCTTCACTCACTGGAAGAGTCAAAACCAAATCACCGACTTTCGCTAAAAGTCACGTCACTCACGTCCTGCCTTCCTAGGGTCTGCCAAAAGCCTAGGGTTTCCTAAGTCCCAACTGACCTATCCCTAAGCTCTGATACCAACTTAATCTGTCACGCCCCGGGTGTAAACCAGAACCCGGGCCCGTCTACAGATCCGCCGTGCACACGGTATTTCCCGCGTACACGAAGCGCCAAACCTGCTCAGATATATAAGAGATAATAATAAATGAGCAATAAAAGACAGAGCTGAACTAAAACTAATACATCTCAGACTGAAGCTGGAAATAAAATACAATACATCTGTATAAATGATACATCTGTCTCTCCCAGCTCACCAAAATAAATACAACCTGCTGGCAAAAGCCAGTCCCAAAGGAAGTACAACCGTCTGAGGAAACACGGGTACACCAACAGTCCAGCTAACACGCTCAACCTGCCTCGAAGTCTATCTACTCAGCCGTCCTCTCTCCTCGACCCGTCGCTGAAAACCCAGCAGCACCCGCAGAAGACACTGCAAAACAAGGGGGAAGAAAAAGAGGAAAGAAGAAAGCAGTGGGGGTGAGAACTACTGTAAACAGCAGCCTCCCCTAGTGGGTAGACCTCAACTCAAATGTGCCCACTAGGACTACAAGAGGCGGAAAAGATGAACAAAGGTGGTAAGCTGTAAATAAAACTGCTGATGATGTAAGAAGCTACCACTATATGCCTCTAAGGTGCTCAGCTAAGAGTATGGCCAACTGTATGCATCAGAATAAGAATGCCTGCCTGGGTAGCCCAACCTAGTCACCGGCGAACACCGGTACTGCCCACTATGCCTACTAAGTCCCAACTCAGCTATGGGATGCGGACCGGCTCCTGACCGGCACGGTCCCATCCCGAGGGCGACAGACCGGCTCCTGACCGGCCCGGTCCCGCCCCAAGGCAACAGACCGGCTCCTGACCGGCACGGTCACAAAATACACACTCCGGAGTGGCACTCGAGGGGAGCGACCCACACGAGCATAGTGCCTCAGTAATAGGTATCAAGTCAGCAGAACTGGATCATGACTCTGATCAAGGTGGGAAAACCCGTCCACTAAAAGGAGACCCGATCTCAAAGATGATGCAAGATAGACAAATAGTGGAAAACTCCATCCACTAGAGACCTGATACCCAATCTGATGCATAAGCAACAGTCACTATCCGGTCAACCGCCTACTGTCCGCGGTTGCCGCAATGCCCTGCCCTCACAGCCTGCCTGTCCCAAAACCCACAACTGTCTGACTACACTATCCCAGCCCCTGCTCGAACCCGAGCGCACTATCCCCCAAATGTGGATAAAAGAAGAGAAAAGCATGGTTTCTCCTAAGTCAATGCCATCATGATAGTGTAGCAGAAAAGGTGGCCTAACTAAATGTCCATATAAGCATGCAAAGTCCTTTATCATTATTAAACAGGATTCAAGTATTCTAGTTCTCACAAAGTAGAGATATGCCGTTTAAATAACCTTCCATTTTACTAAGTTGCCCCAAGGTAGTTTATGTATATGTGAAAGAGGTCCCATCATGCATATACCACATATCCATTTTAACAAAGCTCTTCCCATGGTTTTAAGCGACATATTAATTACCAGAATTAACCATTAATCAATACTTAGTCCTTTTGAAGTCACAAACTCTAGTTATAAGTCCAATTCCCAAATTAGCATGCCATGATCATTTTACCGGTTCATTTAGCCATATAACATATTAGCACTCAAATAGGCCTAGTGGGGACATCACAAGTAGGAGGTTAAACAACGGTACCCACCTCGAGCGCTAAATCCAAGTCCTGACAGCGAAGTCCGCGCTCGATCCTCAACAGTCCCCGCAACACTGTGCCAAAAGTCCCAAAGGATACACACATAGTTACTATTCAAGTTTAATCCCAAAATCTGTCCCCAAAATCAGATTAACAGTTCAGCCATTTTCACCTGCGAAACGTGCCCACAAAATTCCCAGAAAAATACCACTGCGATCTACGCGACGAACCGGTCGAAACGAGTACCTGCACGTTTTCCCACGATTTTTCTATGCTGAGAACCAAAATCGACAAGAGGACCACCCCGAACAATATTTTCACCCAAAAACTGTGCTACAAAGTTCTGTAAAAAGGGGTTTCTCACCTTCAGGGAAATTCCACGAAAATCCAAGAAAATTCAGGGAGATTCCTTGCGATGCGTAGATGCAAATCCCCTTTTGAATCGCCTCAATCCGATGTCCGGTTGCTGAGATATCGCCGAAATACCGAACCGCTGTCCAAAACTCCATCACAGCAAAATGGTGTCACAAGATGATCCGAAAAACCCATGAAAACCTCGGAATGGGGAAAAACCAGTAGAAATAAGAAACGTAGCCCTACCTGTTAAGAATCCAACGGCGCAAAAATCGCAAAAATAGGAGGTCGGGGTGAGTCGGGGGAGCCTGAACACTGAAATGCGACGAATCGGGTTGCCGGAGAATGATCGTCGCGCCGCGCCGGAAAAATCCCCAACCTCGGGATCCGTGTCTCCTAAATTCCTCAAACTTGACAGGAGTGTTCCTCTCTTCAAGATGAAGATTTCATCTTCTCACTCCTTGAGAAGATGAGGCCTCTATGATGGAGAAAATAAGCCTTGAATGAGCCTCGGATTCCCTCAAAACCACAGCCAAAACCAACATTTCAGATAATTACCTCTGTGTCCCGCCGAACAGGAAACACCGAAAACATCCACTGAAAACGCGCCACGTGGCACACCCTGCACACGCTACGCCCGGCTCACCCACCTTGTGCACCCGACGAACCACGCACTGCCACGTGTACAACCTGGACCAATGGGATATTGCCACGTGGCACACCACCAGCCTGCACCTGCACCTGACCACGCGCCTGCCCAGCCTGCCCGCACAGTTGACCCACCAATGGGAGAGTGCCACGTGTCAACCCAACCGTTCGGTGCACCCGGTGCACTAATTCCCGTGGACCGTACTAATAGAAGCCTGCCACGTGTCCAAGACTGGTGCACCATGGACCATGAGCCAACCCGAAAACTCCGTAGACCAAATGCCGTGAGCCGACCTATCATGTGATGCCACGTGTCCTCCCTGACGGTCCACTGTGCACCCGAAGAATTCCGTGGACCGCGCCGTATGAACCATCCAACCACCTCATGCCACGTGGCACCGCCTCGGTGCACGCCCGCCGCGTGGACCGGCCGCCTGCCCGCGCCCCCGCCGCGCCTGCCCGCGCCCTCAGCGGCTGCCCGTGGCCGCGCGCCGCCTGCCCGAGCGCCCTCCGCCGCCTTCCACCGCCGCCCGCCGCCGCCGGCCGCCGCCGGCGATCGCCGGAGTTACTGTTCCGGCGGTGAACAGTAACCCGAGCCCAAAAATGCAAGTAAATAGTCCGTCTGAAGCGTTTTCGCGCGCTGAATCCGATTTTGACGTCCGTTTCGCCAAATTCTCACTCTAAAAATTGCCGGATGCCCTCGGAAGAGTATCCTTGGTCCAAATTTCGCGCAGAGCCCAATCTCAATATCCGTTTTGCGCGGGAACACCTCTAAACCTCCGACGGGGTCCCCCGATCACCCGCGTGATCCATTTAGGCCCGAAGTTCATCACTTGAGTCCAAATTGGCGCCCGAACACCGCCGACATACCCCAAAGGCCTCCAGCACACCGCGTAGGCCTCCAATAGCCACCCCAACGCACCGCAACAGCTCTGCGGAGATCCAGGTCATCACAGTGAAAGCCATCCAAGCCCAAGCCCACCATACTTCAGGAGCACATGCACAAAAATGAAGTAGCGACACTGCCACCCATGATACAGCCCAAACACAGCCCACGTTAAAACCCAATCATTGGGTAGTTACAGGTTGTTACAAGAAGCCCACCACTCAAGCCCATAATCGATTGGCAGTTACAACTGTTACTCTAACTACTTACCTTTACCTCTAGTTCTCAGTAAATAAGCTGATTAGTATAAATACCAAGATGTAAACAGTATCTGATATGAATGAAAGCTTAATCTCTTTTCCAACTCCAACTCCCAAATCTCTTTCTCTCTTTCTCTCTTTAGAATCCCTCTTCTTCCCAAATCCTCTTCCATCTCTCTTTTCTCGGCGCAATCTCCATTAATGGAGCACCAATTCACATAGAAGAGCACCATCATCCTCACCGCCATCCTAGCCTTAGAGAAGTCTCATCCTCGGCTGGTTGCGGATCGTCCGGTTCGCAACAAATTGGTATCAGAGCTGTTCCGAACCCAGGGATCTGAGGAACAAGCTGCGGGATATCGAAGCCACAGAGGAACCAACAAAGTAACTGTGAGTTTACCCACCATTAAAGGAGCAGCAAGGATCTGAGGATCCTGAGAAGCAATTGAGCCGTCGCCTCGAATACCTGGTATTATCTGATTCTGAAGAGAAGCAAAGCTCCACTGAGGTAATCGTTAAACCTACCTCATTAATGTTTTACTACAAGTAGGAGAATACTTGTTTGGTCACTTTAAGAAGAGCCTTGAGATCTGAGGAAACACAAGGGTTAGTATAATAATTCACAAGATAGGAAAGAAGAATAACCATAAATTTAGGCAGTACAGTGAATATAACTTCAGTGAAGATATGGCTGAGGGCACCAGGCTCAAAGATCTGAGCGAGCATCTCAGGATGTTGGAAGATAAGATGCAAAACTTAGCCACAGATTGTAACCAGGAGCTGAACAGCAAGTTCCAGCAGTTTGAGTTGGAGTATAATAAGAAATTAGGAAGAGTGATGCAGCATTTGGAAGAATTGCAGAGAGAAGGCCAACAAAGGCATGAAGCACAACTTATTGAAGCCAACAGAAAGCATGAGCAACTGATGAAACTCTTTAGTACCCAAATAACAGTTACCAGCACACCTTCTGTTCCAATTCCACCTCTGAAGGAGAGTAAGTTTTTATATGACCAGTGGCCCACTCAAAGTTCCAAGGCTAGTTACAGAGAAGATAAAGGCAAGGGAATCCTACCAAATCCTCAGTTAAGTCATGATAATAGCCAAGCAAGTAGCACACAAAGAAATGCTTATTATGTGCCTCATCCAAAATTGGATTATCCAAACTTCGAAGGAGATGAACCCAGGGAATGGATTAGTAAAAGTGAGCAATACTTTAAACTCTATCAAATTCCAGAGGAATAGTGGGTAGAAGTAGCTACACTGCATTTCTCAGGAAGAGCCCACAGATGGAAGGAGGGTTACATGTTAAATAAGCTGACCTGAGTTGGGATGAGTTGTCTGAAGCTTTGTGTAGGAGGTTTGAAGGAGCCACCATGAAGAAACTAGTGAGAGACTTCAATAAGTTGGTACAAACTACCACTGTGGAGAAATATCAAGAGAAGTTTGAGGAGCTTAGAGCCAGAATGTTGTATCTCAATCCTACTTTGAGTGAGGAGCATTTCATTCAAAGTTATATCAGTGGACTTAAAGAGGAGTTGGTCCCATTCATTGACTTGTCTAATCCTAAAACTTTAGAAGAAGGTTATGAACAGGCAAAACTGCATGAACAGGCACTAGCAATGATGTGGAGAAAGCAGAAACTAATTCATAAACCTGGAAGCAATCCTGTCCCAGGAACTTCTTATGCTAGACCTTATGCTGCTAGGGCAAATCCTGGGCAGTTGGAAAACAACAGAGGGTTCAACCGCAAGACCAGTGAAGGCTTTAATGGCATTAGTAAACAGGTCTTTGAACAGAGAAGGTCTGCAGGATTATGTTACAAGTGTGGTGACAAATTCCAGCCAGGACATCAATGTCAAGATAAATCTTTAAATCAAGTGTGTGGAGAAATGGAAGTAGAAGAAATATTGATGAGTCTCTACTGCAAGTTATGGATGAAGAAGAAGAAGAGGAATTAGTCAAAGTGGATGATTCTGAGGAAATGGGGATCTCAGTCCACGCATTAAGTGGAGAAGTGGTGCAAGAAACTATTAAGGTGCAAGGGGAGGTAGGTAATAAATCAGTGGTACTGTTGATTGATACAGGCAGCACCCACAGCTTTATTGACTTCCAAACTGCCAAGGAAGTCAAAGCAGATATTACTGCTGCTACTCCCCTCATTGTCACAGTCGCCAATGGACATAAGGTATTAAGTAAATTGAAGTGCTCAAACTTCAAATGGGTAATGCATGGTGAGACTTATCAAGCAGATCTAAGAGTAATTAGGCTGGAAGGATCTAGTATAATATTGGGGATAGATTGGCTTAAGAAGTGTGGAAGAGTAACTTTTGATTATATCAATCACTCAGTTACTTTTAATAAGGGGGGAAAGTCTGTCACTGTCAAGGGCATATCTGAGAGTGCCAATTAAAAAATATTGGGGCTAAGCAGTGGTATAAGGCAAGCTTGCAAGGAGAGTGTTGTGCCATAGCTCACCTTCATACCACAGCTGTTAAGAAGGAGCTGGAGATACCCTCTGAGATACAAGTAGTTTTGGAAAGATATGCCATGATATTCCAAGAACCCAAGAAGCTGCCACCACACAGGAATCATGATCATAAAATTCCACTTCAATCTGGAGCTAAGCCAGTGAACATTAGGCCCTACATGCTTAATCATGAACAGAAAAATGAAGTTGAGAAACAAGTAGCTGAAATGTTGGAGACTCACCTTATCCAGAAAAGCCACAGTCCTTATGCTTCTCCCATTTTATTGGTTAAAAAAAAGGATAACACCTGGAGAATGTGTGTGGATTATAGGCAGCTGAACAAGGATACAGTTAAGGATAAGTATCCAAACCCCATAATTGATGATTTGCTGGATGAGTTGGGGGGCTCTAAATTGTTCTCTAAAATTGACTTAAGAGCTGGTTATCATCAAATTAGGATGAATGAGAGGGATGTATACAAACAGCCTTTAGAACTCATGCTGGCCATTATGAGTTCCTTGTAATGCCCTTTGGTTTAACCAACGCACCAGCTACTTTCCAATCCCTCATGAATGATGTGTTTCAACCATACTTGAGAAAATTTGTCTTGGTTTTCTTTGATGACATACTCATCTATAGCCGTAGCATAGAAGAACATGTGAAACATCTAAGCACAGTTTTGGAGGTGCTAAAAGAAAACCAACTTTTAGCAAAAAGAAGTAAGTGCTTCTTTGGACAACCCTCAGTAGAGTACTTGGGGCATATTATAACTCAGGAAGGGGTAGCAACAGATCCAGACAAGATTGCAGCCATGGTAGACTGGCCTAGACCCACTGGAATTAAAGGCTTAAGAGGTTTCCTGGGTCTCACAGGGTACTACAGGAAATTTATTAAGGGGTATGGGGGAATAAGCAAGCCACTTACAGAGCTGTTGAAAAAGAACAAATTCCAATGGACTGCAGAAGCCCAAACAGCTTTTGAGAAGCTGAAAAGGGTCATGGTAAATGCTCCTGTACTTGCCATGCCTGACTTCAACAAGGAGTTCACTGTTGAAGTGGATGCAAGTGGGTTGGGAATGGGGGCTGTGTTAAGTCAGGAAGGAAAACCAATAGCTTACATCAGTAAAGCTATAAACCCCAGGAATTTGGGACTATCCACTTATGAAAAAGAATTCTTAGCCATACTGTTGGCAGTTGCTAAGTGGAAGCATTATCTCAGTTTAAAGCCTTTTATCATAAAAACTGATCATGAGAGTTTGAAACATCTTTTAGAACAGAGAATCACCACTGCAATTCAACAGAAAGGTATGTTGAAACTTATGGGCCTGGAGTATACCATCAAGTACAAGAAGGGTAAAGAGAACCTCGCAGCTGATGCCTTATCCAGAAGAGGGTATGAAGAGGGAAGTGCTAAGGCTATATCAACTGCTGTACCCACGTGGTCTACTGAAGTATCTGTAAGCTATGAAGGAGATCAGAAGGTACAGCAATTATTTACAGCCTTAACCCTACAGCCAGCAATTCATACCCACTATTCCTATCAACAAGGCATCCTCAGATATAAGGGTCGATTGTACATAGGCAACCAGGGAACACTGAGGCAGAGATTAATGCAACAAATGCATGATTCATCCTTGGGAGGCCATTCATGTTACGGAATTTGAGTTGGCGTATTTCGTGAATGTATTAAGTCTTGAAGATTGAAGATGAAGAAACTTTGGATCATATACCTCAATCTCAAGAAAGAAGAATTCAAAAGGATCAGGTACGTTTAACTAAAGAATTTTGATGATCCGAATACTTCTTATAGTGTAGAAACACCTGGAAGAGGTTTTAATTGCTTAAACATCAAAAACTGGACATGGGACATGTTCAGGATCCGGATCGTGGCTTGCAATCCGGATCCCGAAGGGTGTTCGTTCATACACTGGTTCAATCCGGATCGCAGCATTCCATGATCCGGATCCCGAACATAGTTTTACCTGTTTGCTTGAACGATCCGGATCAGGAATTGCAATCCGGATCCCGAACATTGTGTTTTGGTAAAACTGTATGAACGATCCGGATCGGGACTACGATCCGGATCCCGAACAGGAATTTTCTGGAAACCGTCTTTTGTGCTTCTGCAATCCGGATCGCCAAATCCAATCCGGATCGCCGTCGGTAAAACTTTCCAGAAAAGTTTGTTTTTGATCCGTATATTCTTCCAATGGTTTCTAACCTATAAATAGACCCTATATTCATTTTCTAGGGCATCCAAATAGAGCCGTCATTTTCAAATATCATTTTATACGGCCTTAGATCCACATATAGAGAAGAAAGGAAATCAATAGATTTATTCTATGTTTCTTCATCTATATTGATTGATTTGATTCTAGGTTTTCCATACTCACATTTTGAGTAGAATCAAATCAATGAATACTTAGATGGTATTTCCGATCTATCTTTAATCTAAGTATTCGGCGGATCATCACCACCCAAACAAACAACGATTTACCCCAAAATCGGCGCGTGGACTCGCGTGGCCTTGTGGATTCAAGGTGCAACCGCTCTCGTGGATTCGGAGCGAGGTACGTTCGTGGATTCGAAGCGTGCCATTGGGTGAAGACCGTGGATTCGGTCGGACGTCGTGGACTCGACGTTGGACGCTGTGGATTCAGCGTTGGGCGCGGATCGTGGATTCGAGAAGCGTCGTGGAGCGAGCGGAGAAGATCTACTAGGAGCGTATGGTAAAAGGTTGAGTCGTCTGTGAGTACGTTATATCACCTTGTACGTGTGTTAATTCTAGTGGATTTCGCCGTGTTATCGGTCCCGTGGTTTTTTACTCCGGTTTGGAGTTTTTCCACGTAAAAATCTTGCGTGTTCTTTTATTTTTCCGCATTGGGTTTTATTGCGCAATGATTTTTTGAGTGTTTATTGTTTACACCTATTCACCCCCCTCTAGGTGTTTTTTCCCCTATTTAGATCCTTATTAACCTAAACCCAACAAGTGGTATCAGAGCGGGAATAGGGTTGTAAACAATGGTTGAAGGTGGAAACATCAATCGACCCCCTTTCTTTGATGGAACAAATTATGCGTACTGGAAAGTACGGATGAAAGCCTTTTTAATTTCCATCGACGAAAGGGTGTGGCAATCAATTGAATTAGGATGGTCTAATCCAACTGAAATTTTAGATGATGTTCGCACCTTAAAACCTAGGTCGAAATGGACCAAGGAAGAGATAGACTTATCTTCTTACAATGGCAAAGGAATTAATGCTCTATTTAATGCTTTGTCACAAACTGAGTTCTCTCGCGTCTCGGCATGTGAGACTGCGAAAGAAATCTGGGATGTTCTTCAAGTTACGCATGAGGGAACTAACCTAGTGAAGATTCAGAAACTGCAAATGCTTACGAGCAAGTTTGACTCTATCTCTATGGCAGAGAATGAATCTTTCACTGACTATTACACACGATTGCAAGACATCGTGAACTCATGTGCTAACTTGGGAGAGAAGATTCCAGAATTTAAAGTTGTAAGAAAAATTCTAAGAACTCTTCCTGAACGATTTCGCCCGAAGGTCGCAGCCATTGAAACAATTAAACACCCGGACGAAATGCGTGTAGAAGAATTAGTAGGTGCTTTACAAACTTATGAAATGACATTTCCTACTAACTATTCTTCTGGAAAGGCATCCTCTTCTAAGTCTTCAGGTTACGCATTGAAATCAACTAAAGAAGAAGACGCGGATTCATCCTCCTCGGACGACGACGAGAACCTTTCTATGGAGGACTTTGAGAAGCAGCTCGCTCTCTTGACAAGGAAGTTTCGCCGCAACTTTCGAAGGGGAAATTCAAGCAAAACTCCATCCTTCGGAAAGTCGAAGAAAGGCAAGGGTTCTTCAAGCTACAAGTCAAGAAAGCAAGAGAACTTCTCAAAGGATAAGAAAAGTTCTGAGGGACAAGTTCAGTGCTTCAAATGTCGAGGCTACGGCCACATTGCAACGGAGTGTCCCAACAAGAATCCGGCAAAGAAGAAAGCGATGCAAGTCGTTACTTGGGATGACAACTCCACGTCAAATGAGTCATCCTCAAGTGATGAAGAAGACAACGCGACAGCTTTCCACGCGTCCACTACATCTTCACCCTTCATGTGCTTAATGGCAAGTACATCCGATTCACTTGTCCAACTCCACTGTTGAAAAGATTGCAACGGACGATGAATCAGATGATTCGGAAGGTGAAGATTTTGCTTTAGCCTACCATAAGCTTTTGAGGGATTCAAAGAAACTGGCTAAGCAAAACAAGGGGTTGAAAGGGAGATTGCAGGATCTTGAAGAAGAAGTAAAAAGGGTAACCTCTCTCTCAACCGATCTTGAAGTGGAAAGGGATAATCTGATTAAAACAAATGTTTCCCTTCAAGAGTCCAATGAGCAACTCGAGAAGAATTATATGGATATGGTGAACAAAGCGAATTACTTCTTGAAGCTCAACGGCGAGGCTCGACAGGAAAAATTGGAAATGACGGAGACCATACGCCAACTGAAGGATGACTTAAAGAGATTTTCTTCTGGAAGGAGTAAGTTGGACAGACTTCTTGGTCTTGGTCAAAGAAATAAGTTCGGCCTCGGATACACTCAAACTGGAGACATTCCAAGTTCGAGTGGTACAGTATTTGTGCCTCAGTCGGTATCTCCTCCTCCGACACCGGAATTCACGACAAGCAACGACAACAAACCTACTACATCCTCCTCGGAATCGACAAGAACCAAGGTATGTTTTCGTTGTGGCATTTCAGGGCACATAAGAAGAAATTGCAAGACGGAAGCCAAACGCACACCTCAAGCACCTCTTGCAATGACTACCAAAAAGGCTATTCCTCGAAAACAACTGCAATTCATTTGAAGGAAAAGAGCCTTGGTAGTACACCGCTCAAGACGACATCATCAAGGAGCAGCAATTCTTCAAGCAAGACGCTCTCACCTAGGAAATCAACTTCACGATCATTACCGACGCATTCCAAAAAGGTTTGGGTGCGCAAAGGTGAAATTTTCCCTTGTCTTGCTACCAATGTTTCCTTGCATGCATATGATAGTTCGTCTTGGTATCTGGATAGCGGGTGTTCCCGTCATATGACCGGCGATAAAAACTGTTTTCAAACATTTGAGAAAAACTCCGGAGGACTTGTTGTTTTCGGAGATGGTCGGTCTTCCAAAATTGTTGGAAAGGGAACGGTAGCTATTCCAGATGGCCCGGTTCTAGATAATGTGTTATTTGTTCATGGCCTTAAGACTAACCTCATAAGCATAAGTCAACTGTGTGATAGTGGTTATTCAGTTAATTTTTCATCTGATAAATGCACTGTAACTGACATGAACCATGCTTTCTTTTTAAAGGGGGTTAGATCAGAAAACAATTGTTATGTAGTTCCTACTAAGATTTCTGAAAAATGTAACCTAGCATCTTTGAAAAATGAAACACTTTGGCATGAAAGGCTAGGTCACATAAACTTTAAGGAACTTGCTAGAATTTCAAATAAAGATGTGGTCAAGGGGGTTCCGAAACTTTCTTTTGAACAAAACCTTGTGTGTGGCGGTTGCCAAAAGGGAAAACAGTCTAGGACTGCACACAAGAACTTGAACCACATAGGTACAAAACGGCCTTTGGAACTTTTGCATATGGACTTAATGGGGCCAACTCGTCAACCATCTCTGGGAGGTAAATGGTATATTTTCTTATTGGTTGATGATTTTTCTAGATATACTTGGGTAGCATTTCTTAAAAGAAAAAGCTGATACCTTTGATTCTTTTCTCGAAATCTGCAATCGTATTATGATTGAAAAGAATGAAAGGATTACTCGAGTTAGGAGTGATAGAGGTGGGGAATTCATAAATTCCAAATTCATTGATTTTTGCACTTCTAATGGCATTAAACATGAATTCTCCGCACCTTACACACCTCAACAAAATGGTGTAGTCGAGCGCAAAAACAGGGTCGTACAGGAAATGGCACGTGTTATGCTTCACAGCCGGAACTTACCTTTTTATTTTTGGGCTGAAGCGGTGAACACTGCTGTTTATGTTATCAATCGCGTGTATTTGCGCCCGGGGACTTTGAATACACCATATGAACTTTGGTTTTGTAGAAAACCTAACATCAAATATTTTCGTATCTTTGGGAGTCGGTGTTTTATTTTACGTGATCGCGAAAATCTTGGAAAATTTGACTCTCGAAGTGACGAAGGGATTTTCTTAGGTTATTCTACAAACAGCAGAGCATATCGAGTTTTTAACTTAGAATCTAAGACGATCGTAGAATCGATAAATGTTAAGGTAGATGAAGCTTTTCACTTTGAATCTGAAAAATCTACCCTCGATATCTCTCTTGATGATGATACACCTGCTAATGCATCTTCTTCTAACAATTCTTTCGATAATAATGTTGATGCATCTAACGGTTCTTCAAGCTTATCTGATGTGCAGGAATCATCTCGTGTACCTCCGCCTACTCCTCTACCTCAAACGTTACGCATCTCCAAGGATCACCCTGAATCGAACATCATTGGAGATCCACAAGAAGGAGTTAGAACACGGAGACAATTGGTTTGCGGATTTGCATGCTATGTATCTCAAATCGAACCAAAGAATGTTGATGAAGCTCTCCAAGATGATTACTGGATTAAAGCAATGCAGGAAGAGCTCCATCAATTCGAGCGAAACAAAGTCTGGGAATTAACGAAGCCTCCGAAGCAACACAATGTGATAGGTACCAAATGGATCTTCAAGAACAAGAAAAACGAAGAAGGTACTATCATCAGGAACAAAGCAAGGTTAGTTGCTCAAGGCTACTCTCAAGTAGAAGGTATAGACTTTGATGAAACTTTCGCCCCTGTAGCTAGACTCGAGTCCATTCGTATATTGTTTGCGATTGCTTGTCATTTTAAAATCAAATTATTTCAAATGGACGTTAAGAGCGCCTTTTTAAATGGATTTTTAAATGAGGAAGTTTATGTGGCTCAACCGAAAGGTTTTGTGGATCATAAACTACCTAACCATGTTTTTCGTCTGAAAAAGGCTCTTTACGGTCTGAAACAAGCACCGCGAGCATGGTACGAAAGGTTGACAAAGCACCTTTTGGAAAAGGGCTACACTCGAGGGGGAGCTGACAGGACTCTCTTTGTGAAGCATTATCAAAACAATTTCATAGTTGCTCAAATCTATGTCGATGACATTGTTTTTGGAGCAACAAGAGATAATGATGCTTCTAAATTCGCGGAGACCATGGAAAGCGAATTTGAGATGTCCATGATGGGCGAATTGAATTATTTTCTTGGATTACAAGTTAAACAAAACGATGAAGGAATTCACTTGTGTCAATCCAAGTATGCACTGGAGTTGGTCAAAAAGTTTGATCTTGAAAATTCTAAGGATTTTCCGACTCCAATGGGAACTAGCCATAAGGGACTTGGAAGTGAATCACAAAGTGAGGATGTAGACGAGAAACTGTATCGCAGTATGATTGGGAGTCTACTATATCTCACGGCTAGTCGCCCGGATATATCCTTCAGTGTTGGGATTTGTGCGAGATATCAATCAGCACCGAAGGAGGTTCACCTGAAAGCGGTGAAACGGATCATCCGGTATATCAAAGGTACAATCAATTTCGGAATTTGGTATCCTATGGGAACGACTTTAGATATTGTTGGATACTCAGATGCTGATTGGGCTGGATCGGTGGATGACCGGAAAAGCACGAGTGGTGCATGCTTCTATCCTGGCCATTGCCTTGTCGCATGGCACAGTAAAAAGCAGAACTGCATAGCACTCTCGACTGCCGAAGCGGAGTACATTTCTGCAGGAAGTTGTTCAACTCAATTGATTTGGATGAAAAGCGTGTTGAGCGATTTCCGGATTTCAACATCTTCGGTAACCATTTTATGTGACAACACTAGTGCTATTAACATTTCTAAAAACCCTGTGTTGCACTCTAGAACAAAACATATTGAACTTAGATATCATTTTCTTAGAGAGCTAGTTGAATCAAACATTCTTCAACTGTCATATATTTCAACTGAGGATCAATTAGCTGACATCTTAACAAAACCTTTGGATCAAAAACGTTTTATTCACTTGCGTAAAGCAATTGGCATGCTTTCCTTGAAATAAACTCTTTTGAAACCTTTGCTTAGGTTAGGTTTTTTTTGTTTTGTTTTGTTTTGTTCTTTATCTATGTTTTGTACATAGGACATTAATTGAGCATAAATCATAATTGACTTTAATTGCATCCTTTTATGCATTTAGAAATTTATTATGCTTTTGATGTCATAATATTTCAATGTTGCAATGATCATTTACGTTAATTAAACCATCTTTTAAGTGATCAAAGTCAATTTCTCTCTCAATGATCTCTTGGTATAGTCATTATCATATTTGATTGCTTAGTCGAGTATGAATTCGAGATCAATGGTTTGGTTGAATACCTTATATATTAAATAATTGATAGCCAATTGAGGGGGAGTCAATGAAATGTAAAATGCTCAAAAGATGTGGAAAGAGTTACATCCCAATGAGGAGTGTGAAAACTACCACCACATGGAGAAAATGAAAGAAAAAAGATACTCCATGAATGAAAAGCAAATTTTTGTTTGAAAATTGTTGATGAAATCATATTGAAATACTTGACTCAGTCGTATTTCATGGTTGGTATAAGGTGGGATTTTTGATAAAAGATGCTCAAAGAGCCACTCCTTCAACAGATTGTCTAGATATATTATCTAACTTATCTGGGATTTCAAACATCTATTGATCTTGGTATTTCATTTTCTTTACCAAAATTGATGATTTGATAAAGGCATTACACATAAGATCAGGATAGATGTAATTGAAGTTGTTCAACTTTAAGTGTTTTAACTTTCGTAAATTTTCGTTTCATTTTTGGATATTTTTGATAGATTTTGCATAATCTATTTCTTGTTGTATGAAACGATGTTTTTGTTTAAAGTTGACATGGTAAAGTGCTTACATACTTTTTCTGGATTTTATGGAATTTTTCTAAATTTTTCTGAAGAAAAAGTTGAAGCCGATCCGGATCGGGGCAAGTGATCCGGATCCCGAACGCAGGATTCTTCCTGCGGGTAGCCGATCCGGATCACATTCTCGATCCGATCCGGATCACGGCTAGGGTTTTATAAAAACAAAGAGATTTTGATTTCTTTACCCTAATCTCTGGTTTTCAAGCCTCTAGAGTTTCTCTCTCTAGATTTCTTGCTTCTTGGAGCTTCAAAACTCAAAGTTCTTCGGATTCAAGTAAGTTTTATGATCAAAACTTGGTTTTTTACAGTTTTTCATCAAACGTGAGTTGAAA